>CATKHJ010297076.1:0-21030 GCA_949750685.1 Vernicia montana
CTTATATATATTTACTTATTAATATATATATAGTATTACTAATATATTTTTTTATATTTATAAAATTCATAAATAATAGCTGAAAAATAAGAATAAATTTATTTAGAAAATGTTAACAGATTCAGACATATAAAGTATCAACCAAACAAAATTAAAATGTAAATACACCTAATATATTAAAAATGTTCAGCAATTTTATTTAATAAAACATTAAAAAATTTAGTATACATAAAAGTATGAGAGTACTTAAATAAATTTTTTAGAGTTTTCATAATGTGAGAGAATTACAAAGAGCGAGTGATAAAACTAGAAATCTTAATACATGTGTTTATATATATATATAACTAAATAATATATTTTTTATATTAGAAATAATTATATAAATATAATATCGGATCCCCACGGGGACGGGATGGGGATCCCCGCGGGATGGGGAATACACCCCTCTCCCTGCCTCATCCCCGCTAACGGGGAAGATATATCGCTCATCCCCATCCCCATGGAGATAAAATTCGGAAAATCTCCACTCCGTTTGGGGCAAATCCCTGCAAAAAATAGAGATTTCTCACCCTATTATCATCCCTAATTACCACCCATATAATCTAAAAAGCAACTTTCTTGAAAAGTTTCATTTTCCAGCTTATTCTAATATCTGATTTTTAACTATCTAAATAATTATTTTTTTCAATTTTAGTATTTATGAAACACTATAAAATAAGCTTTTCACTAAAAAAATAATAACCTTTTCCTTTATCAAAAGTTGTACCAAACACCACTTAAATCTTAACACAATTGAGCTTCAAATGTTTTTCCTTAATTCATTTACAATCTGTAATTGTTACTTTTCTTGTAATTAGTACTCAAATCTAAACTCCAAGAGCCATATGGCACACATAGTAATACAGTCCCCATCTCGAATTTGAATTTTAAGTTGAGTAGAAGAGCTTTTGGAAAACGTTGAGTTATGCCTACCAAAAAAAAAAAACCATTAACTTTACATTTTTCATAAACTATTATAGCTCGATGTACTAAAAATAAATAAAAATACAAAATTAGAATTTCAAAGTAGAAATTAAATTAACAAGAAATATATAAAAATGTGTTTATATGTACACTCTTAGGTTAACTTTCATTCACGAAATAAAATAACTATTCATAAGAAATAAAATAGACTAAAAATAAAATAATTATTTAAATTTTATAATTTGATTCATAGCATAAAATAATTATTATATTTCATATTAATGACTATAATAACCTTGTAAATTAATTTCATTATTAATATTAAAATTAAATATAATTTTATCAAATTATATTTAAGAAATAATTTAAATGCATAATAAATAAAAATTTTATATGACTTAAAATAAAAAAATATTTTTTAAATTAATTTCTTGTTCTATTTACTTAATTTTTTTTATAAAAAATTAATAAAGGGAGTTAAAATTTTAAAATAAACAGTAATACATACATACATACATACATATATATTAAAAAAAAAATGATAATATGCAAAAAAAAAAAAAGTAATAATAGTGAATTTGGACTTGCCAATATTTTTTTTAAGGGTAAAAATAAAAATATCCTATTCTATAGTTTAAAGAATATCAATTTTTTAATTTTTTGTGTAATATGTATTTCATAAGAATTGTGAAATTGTTATTTTATGGAATTAGTATTTTTTATTTAAAATTTGAATCAAAGTAAGGAATAACTAATCATTACATATATGGATGAGTATTGGTCAATTCGGTATGAATCAAACTGAAATTTTTAATATTAAAAATCAAATCGAACCAAATGAAAAACAAAATGTTTGGTTCGGTTTTTGGTTTGGGCTGATTAATGAGTTTGTCTTATTTTTGGGCCTATTCATATTTTTAAGCTAATTGATTTTATTTTTTTATTTGATTCATAAAAAATATAAATTTCTTAATATATTTATATTTAATTACTTTAATTTATATTAAAATCATATATATTTTTAAGTATAATTTTCAATATAATCAATACTTTTTATTTAATTATTAAAAGAAACTTGAAACACATTTTAATCTAAAAAGATATCGTTCTAAATTATTTTTTAAATAGTTAAATAAAATTTATTTATTATTTTAAAAGTTTTACATAAAAAAAATTATATTATTTTAATAAAAAAATCAAGTTGTTTAAATATAAAAAAATATAAAAATAAATTTTGGTTCGGTTCTGTCTATTTATTTTTTTTTACTAAAAATCAAACCGAACCGAAATAACCAACTTTTTAGATATGTAAAATCAAAATCGAATCGAATTGCTTAATCGGTTTTATTTTTTGGTTTTACCCGAATTATGCTCACCCCTACTTACATAATAGTTATTCTATTTCTAATCAATTCCATAAACCAAATATAACTTTAATTATAACATAATAGTAATATATATATATATATACAATGACGGAGGCAAAAAAAAAATTTTAATAGGGTCAAATTTTTTATATCATAATTTACATCAAAGTAATATATATAATTAAATTAATTTCTATATATTTAAGAAAAAATTTCACCTAAAATTAGAAGGTTAAATCCAATATATGACTAAATTTTAATAATTTTACATAAAAAAAAAAAAAAATTATACATTTTAAAAGATTAGAGCAGTTAGAGCACCTCCTGGTCCCCTCTCTCCCCGTCATTATATATATAAAGCAACTTTAAATTGAGAAAGGTTTCAAAGTGAGGTTATGAGACCAATAATAAGTATATTATATATATATATATGTCTTTCCTATTGTTTTTGTTCTGCTTTTTCTTCATCACTTGTGAGCCTAATTATCGAAGCAAACTTAATTAATTTGAAACTGTTTACTAAACATGGACCACAAATCATGTTCTTAAACAGTGTATTCACGCAGAAAGTACAATTAGATGCACAAGTTTTGGCTACTTAAGCAATGGAATATAAATCAAGATATGATCTTTATTAATATAAAAATCGCGCAATGGGATATATTCCTTAAAATTAAATGTAAAAATTTCTTGGAATATATGTAGGATGACGACATATACCATAAATTTTCTTAGAATATATACGAGTTCATATATTATTATTATTTTCTTTTAAGCACCGTCCAAAGTTTTATTTTCTCTTATTTTCTCATAATATATGTACAATAACATATGTGAATCTTTTCAGAATATGTACGAGTTTAAATATTTTTATTGTTTTCTTTAAACACCATTCAAAGTTTTTATTTTCTTATCATTCTCATACCGTTATATATTCAAATATATAATATATTTTAAATTTTTTATATTATATATATATACATTTTTATGCAACCAAGGGGGCAAATGTTTAAAATTATACCTAAATTAAGGTAATTGGAAGGATTAATCTTTGATTATTGCAAATATATAGGCTGAATGTTATGCCCCATCTAGAAAGGCAAGTTAGTTTACCTAGCAGAAAATGCTGGAACATAATAAAATAAATAATGTGAGTACACAGTTTTCTAAATTTAACAACTCTTATTTCTAAAATTCTAAGGGTTTGTTGTCGTTTACTGCACATGTTTTGTCATTCAAAGGTCTTTTTAGATATCTTAATTAATTTATTATATGATTATTTATCATCATATAACTACTATAAGTGATCTGTTTCTTGATTAGGGTTTGTGTATAACTATAATATAACAAACAACCTAATATTTACCATGATTTTCACAATAAATTTTCATCATTTATTATTCAAAAGAAATGGAAATATTTCATGACAATTATAGTATATCGAATAATTTTAATAACTTTTATTTATTGTATTTTATTTTCTGGAATCTTCCATATCAAATTTGATTCGAGACATATAATAACTTTCTTAAGCAATTCATATATTTATTAATAAATAATCAAACCTTCAACTTTAAGGATGATCTAATCTGAACTAATTAAATTGCAAATTGAGTCATTTTCATAGTATATGTGGAAAGTGGGGATGTCTTGACAAAGCATAATGATCAAGATCATGACATGTAAATGAATTTGCACCAAATAAATAAAAGTTTATACTGCCTCATCCAAAAATGGATCAACGTACCATTGATTGCCACCTCTTTATAATTAAATAAACTGAATTTATAGGCCTATGATGCCCGTGATACATTAACATTATATGCATGTTTGGATTGACTTTTGAGAGTTAGCCGTTAATAATTGAATATTTAATTGTTGTAATTATTAAAAAAAAAGTGTTTGATAAGAAAAAAAAATGATATATAAAATTTTAAAATTTCTCACTGCTAATTTTTAAATATAATACGTAACACTTGTTGTAAAATAAAAGAGAGAATACAGAGAGTAAAAAAAGAATAAAAAAAATGATCTGTATATTACTTTATTAAAAGCAATACATATTCTATTAATAGGTGTCAATACTTACAGAGATAGAGATAAAAATAAAGTGTTTTACATAGATAAGAATTAGAGATAGAGTGCAATCATTGTCATCACCAATTAAATTTCTAAATTTCTAAATTTTGAAATAAACAAGTAATAGAATTAATAGAAATAACATCTAATAGTTTAAATATAATTAATAAAACATATACTCTATCACTAATTAAACAAAAGTTCCTACAAACAAAACTAAAAAAGATATTGTTTTAAGAACTCATTTCTCGCATAAGGTTTTAAGATATCATTATTACTATTATAAATATTTAAAAAATTATAATAAGTGTAATTCATTATTATTATTAATTTTATGTTATTATTTTGTAAAAAATTAACTAAATATAATTTATCATTTTATATTTATAAAAGGACAAAATCAATAACATATTGAATTATCAAACGATTCAAAAATCAATTTTACAGTTTAAAATCAATTTTAATTAATTATTTACAGTTAATTATATTGATCACTAATAACTTACATCATCGTTAAATCAAACAAGACTCTATATATGATCACCACTTATAAAATTTAAAAGTAAAATGATTGCTTGGTTTAGTGGTCTAGAATAACATAATTACCCATATGTAATAAATAAAAATTGATTATTATTAAGTAGGTAATCCAAAACTTAGGGTTTCTAATTTTATAATTAATAAATTTTTTTTAGGTCTTAGTTTGGTTGTATGTACACATTAAGAAGTACACGTGCACATATATCGACCACAAATTCAAGTTCATAGTATTATTTAAACTTTATTGCTTCTTAATTTCAAACTTATTGGGAGCATTATTATTAGACTAAACACCAAAATATGGAGGAAGAGGGTGGGGACCATTTTGTTTATAATTTTATAACTAAGTTTTAGGGTTTATTATATTAGATTGTTTCCCTTAGATCTTTTAATGGTTTATGCTTTTTTAAATTTTAATTAAAAAATATATATATACTTAACCTAACTCATGACATTTTTCATTTAATTATCGATGATTATAAGAATTTAATCGAGCATTTTAAGCAAGTGCATTTTTAATTTGTTCATAAATCTGCGAATAATGTAACCCATTTTATTATTAAGGCTGTTCGTTCTATGTCATGTCAAAGGAAGTGATACTCTAGCCCTCCTAATTTCATTGCTGATGTAATAGCTTTTGAAAGTTTTTCTTAATGCAAGTTTCTTGGATTTCAAAAAAAAAAAAACCTAACTCATGCCAACTATATATGGAAACTTGCCCGCCATTGTGTTCCCCATAAACGCTGACCAGGTCTATGTCGCTACATGCCACGTCATGTAATAGTCTCTTTATACCATGACCATGATGCATATATATATAGGTTTTTTTTTCTTTTTTTTTTTTTTTTTTTCATTTGTAATTGTGAAGGATATTGATCCTTATATCAGCTTATATGTATCTATTAATAGTAATTTTTCTCTATGAATAAATTTAAGGTCGCAGCTTCACACTCTAACAATATATTTATGAACTCTAAAATAAATATAAATGTCCAAAATTAAATTTTGTTTAATAAGATTTTGTTTTTAATTATTATCTTTAAATAAAAATTTTAAATTTTAAATTTGTGATTCCTTTGAAATTACTTGTAAAAATATCAATTATATGATTATTATATAAAGTATACATGCTTATAAAAAACATATATTAATGTACATTTGCTATATATTAGTAAGTTAGAGAGTTAAATATTGGTATTTTATAATTTTATTACGAATACTCAAATTGTTTTGTCCAATGTAAAGATATTAATAATTTTTTTATACTCACATGTTATTTTTTTATTGGATCTAGTGTATGCACCAAGTGTTGGACATATAGCTAAGTCTTTTCCCTGAATTAAAAGCGATATGTCTGTATTTAACAGGATATCGGTATTCTCTCTTTATTGAGAGAGATATGGTTGATAGCATAGGCAATAATTCAGAAAGAGCATACCAACGGTACAACTTTGGAGGAGCTAGTGGTGGTGGTGGTTCAGGAGAAGATGGCATCATAAAAGAGCAAGATAGATTGCTTCCAATAGCAAATGTGGGGAGAATCATGAAGCAAATACTTCCCCCTAATGCAAAAATCTCCAAAGAAGCTAAAGAAACGATGCAAGAATGTGTGTCTGAGTTCATAAGCTTTGTGACAGGTGAAGCATCAGATAAATGTCACAAAGAGAAAAGAAAAACAGTTAATGGAGATGATATTTGTTGGGCTCTTGCAACTCTAGGGTTTGATGACTATGCAGAGCCACTCAGAAGGTATTTGTATAAATATAGAGAGCAAGAAGGAGAGAGAGCTACCAATAAAGGAAGCAACAATGAAGAAAGAGAGGATTTTTCTGACTATAGAAGTGATCAACCATGGAAGCCTACTGTTCCTAGTTCTGCTACTCCATTGAAGTTCCCAGTTGTTGATGCAAGTAATACTTCTCTCTCCAGGAAATTTTGAGCTCCATCAGGTATACATGGTAATATAATCTTTAGCCTTACATTAAGATATATTTATATTGATATTTATCTTATAACTGTGACTAATATTGCAGTTTTTTGACTAATGAACTTTGGTTCAATACTATTGGAGTTGTGAGATTGCAAGTTCGAATCCAATTAAAACCCAATTAATCAAAAAAATTATTACAGTTTTTTGGGTGAGAGACTTGGAGCTGTGGGATATAATTTAAATTAGTTCTTTCAAATTGGTGTGGGCTAAAAATCTGTGGTTTGTTTTTGATTTTATCAACTGCTGTTAAGAGTAATAGTTATGCTTGGTAATATGTAGTTAAGTAATCCTTTGTATGTGACTTGGAATTTATTTATAAACTTTCATACCACACTGTATTGCTCTGTTTTCTTTCAATGTTGTGAATTTGAAACTGAAATTGTAAATTTGAAATCCATAAATTAAAAAAGAAAAGATTGGATTTGAAATAATAAGGGGGGGGGGGGGGGGAAGGGGGATTAAAAGTTATTAAAATTCATCATGTTTAAGCCTTTAGAATTTTGATTCAAATTTAAATCCATAAAACATTTAGCAAATATACAAATAATGGATTTTGCCCTAATAAAAAATATTTATAGAGTTTAAATCTATGTAAAAAAAAAAAAAAAAAACAGGGGAATAAATTATTTACTTTTAATGGTTAAAGTCAACCCTTTCAAAATATTTGTAAAGAATCATATCGAATAATATCTCCTAAAATAGGATTTGAACTTATATTAGAAGCGGATTACTCTCTGTATCTATCCCTAAACTATTGAAAAATAGAAGATTATATCTTATAGAGTTCAATTTCTATTTGTTTTCAAAATAAACCAATATGAGCTTAAAATTTCTTTTTAACTTTGGAATTTTTTTTATAGTG
The DNA here is from genome assembly GCA_949750685.1 of Vernicia montana. Lineage (NCBI taxonomy): Eukaryota > Viridiplantae > Streptophyta > Magnoliopsida > Malpighiales > Euphorbiaceae > Vernicia > Vernicia montana. The sequence continues at coordinate 7,802 of CATKHJ010297076.1, forward strand.
TTGGTTTTATGTCTTTTTCACAAACAATCTCAAAGTCAGTGCTCTAGCTATATCATTATATAAGGCTTGTTAATTTAATTATCAAAATAATCAGAACATTCAAATATATAGAAGTTCTTGACATATGCCTTTGGATGCTATGACTGCAGTATTAATTTTATGATCAAGATAATAATTATTAATAACCTTAACAATGCTTAAGCTATATAAATATATTACTTGCAAAAAATATATTATGCACGAATTAGCCAACATAAGCCTAGCTAGCACTTAAGTTTTCTCTGAATAAGAAATACTCATCAATTCCATACACATATACTTTACATATAACCTTCTGTTTTATTCTTTACAAAGTGATCAATTTCAATTGCTTCAGTACATTTGGAGTGGTAATCTTTTTCTGTTCCTACAATTATCTAAGGATTGTTTAGTACTTTAGTTCCTTGTTTTATCACTTGAATATTCTAAAGCTCATAAGTCATACCTACTTTGAGCATGCGCTTTTGAGGAATATCAAACACCTTCTCACTTTGTCTCAAATTTCTTTTCAAGAAACTGTAAGCATAATCTATCATTATCTTCTTCCCTATGTTTGCTCCTTTGCCAGCAACCACCTCATTCTCTCCGATCAAATGAACAACTCCGGCAGACCATGCCTTGTCTATCATGTCAATTTGGCTATCTATATCCTCTTCATTTACTTGACTACTAATAATGTTTCTGTTTTCATCAACTTCTCCTTCACTTTCAAATTCTTGATCTTCATCATGAACCTTTGCGCCAGTCTCATCATTGTTGAGAATTGCCCGACTCATCCAGTAATCATCTTTAATAAACTCTTTCAATTTTTCAATCAATATTCTCTCAAAAGGTTCTTGCTCATTGCGAACATCAGTATATCCATATCGTGCTACGCAGCGAAACACATTGAGCTCTTTTGGTTCTACTCTGCGGAAAAGAAATCGCTCTTCTACTGGAACCTTTCCAATCGGGAGTGATTTGATGGACACAAATGCAAGTACAGAGTGAAGTGCAGGCACATTTTCCACATAGTGCTTGAAGATAGGTGGAATACCATGAACAAGCTCAGAGTAGAACATTGCAACTCCAGGGAGTCTACTAAAGTTGGTCTCAGCAGCAATTTCCTTCAGCTTATCAGGAGAAATCTTGTTTTCGAGCTCGTAATAGTACTTTCTTCGGTATACATAATTCCAAACATACATTATAGTCATTAGAACTGCAGCAAATGCTAATGGTAGATATCCTCCTTGATCAAATTTGTAGAGGACTGAACTTAAGTAGACGAGCTCCACAACCCCAATGGTTAGCACATAAGCAATTACATAAAGAATGTTGGTTTTCCATATCATGAGCATGATCAAAACTAGAAAGGCTGATGTGAGAGTCATTACGAACACCACAGCAATTCCTGAATATACAACAATTGATTCATTATTAGTTTTGCTATATATGTATATATTCTTAGGGCTGTTTAGATAGACGGTTGAAAATCAGTATTTGGCATTTGAGCTTTCAATCACTAATTTGAATTGTTTGTTAAATATAGCATTTTAAAATTTAGCGGCTAAAGATTCAAAATTTTAACTTAATTGTTATTGATTAAAAATTTCAACTTTCAGCATTTGTCCTTCAACCATTAACTTTTAACTGTTAACTTGCAGTCAACAGTTAAGTGCAACCACTAATTAACTAAACAAGCCCTAATTAATTGAGAAATATAATTGGAAGCTTGAGTATGTTAAAATTGTTGCTTACCATAGGCATTGCCAATATTTGTAGTGCTCCTAAAACCAAGAGTAACTCCAACACAAGCAATCATAAGAAGGTAATTGACTTCAGGAATATAGACTTGTCCTTCATATTTAGTCGACGTGTGCACTATTTTCACACGAGGGAAGCATCCAAGTGAGAGAGATTGCTGGATAATTGAAAAAGTTCCTGAAATCATAGCTTGACTAGCAATGATTGAAGCCAACACAGCCACTACAAACATTGGCCAGTACAGATGGTCTGCAAATTTATTAACCGGTCCATGACCTCATCAGAATATATAGTTCATAATAATAAATTGTAGCAAGTTGAGAAAAATTAATGGACACAAACACAAACCTGGTATAGACTTATAAAAGGTCTTTGAGACAAGATCATTGTGCTTTCTGAGAAAAGCCGCTTGTCCAGTATATGCACATATAAGAGCTGGGTAGGTCACAGTGCACATACTTATTTGTATGGATGTAACTGTGAAGTGGCCAACATCAGCAAATAATGCTTCAGTTCCTGCATTTCACAATTAATAAATAAATAGTTAGCAACATCAGCAAATAAATGCCTTCGTCTCACTTGTACTATAAAAAGAAGAAAGTAACTAATATAATTACCTGTTATGGCAAGGACAATGCCACCAAGAGAAATCCAAGCATGATCTTTGTTTCTCCTGAAATAATCTACTATATATTTTGGGTTTAAAGCTTTGATAACTGTTGGATCGAATTTGAAGAAATTGTAAACGCCAATACCACCGATCATTACGAACCAAACACAAATTATTGGAGCAAAACTGTAGCCCACTTTATCAGTTCCGAATTTTTGAACCGTGAACAGGCAAATCAAGATGGCTACTGATATCCAAACAATCATGTCTGTATATAGAAAAGATCCAAGTTATTAAGTGACTTATTTATGATTTACATACATCACAAGCCATAACCAACTATATATTATTAATGCATAACATCAAATTAAATCCAAAATCAGGCCAATTTTCTCGTTTGTTAGATTATTAGTTCAGTTTTCAGTGCAGTGATACTTGGAAGTATTGCCATGTTGCAAATTTGAAATTCCAATCAAACTCATATTAAAAAAAAAAAAAAAAAAAAAAAAAAAAAATAGACTGTGCCATAAAAATAATTGGACGACCTCAATTATTGGGAATATTTATTAGTAGTTAATGGTAGTATATTAAGGTCAACCTTTACCTAACCACGTTGCATCAGCTCCATTGACCAAGGACAGAGAAAATAAAAAGAAAAAAAGTGAGGCAAATAAATGCTTGACAATTGTTAATCTCTCTATACACGTACCTAGACACCTATTAATTTATCTAGCCCAGATTAAAAAAGTTATTAAATTATTAATTCTAAAGTAAAAAAAATTAAAATGTCTTTTTTCAATTTTGATGTGAAAAAAATAATTAATGAAAATATTTAATAGAAAAATAAAGAGAGGATAAAATTAAAAAAAAAATCATAAATACTTTTTTAAAATTCTAAAATTACAAATATTTTGAAAAAAAATAATAACAATAAATATTTTGAAATAAAAGCAATATCGAGTTAGTAGTATGAGTTTTAAATTTATCAAGATTTCAGGATTCAAACTCCAAAGATAATAATAAAATTTTTCTAAAGGAAAGATTCCATTTATCGTGGAATAATAATAAAAATATAAACAATGAGGGATGCACACGTGTATACACATGCGTAGAAAATGTATGAAGGTGTTTTATTAACATACTGTCGGTCATTTTAGTTGTGGCTTCTTTGATCCCTCCCACCGCTGATAAAACTGCAAGTTATAAGAAATTAAACATTATTAATTTGTTAGTCAAAAGTGGCACACACACATGACATACGCACGCAATTTTAATGTTAGAAACAAAATTCTAAAATTGTCTTTTTCGAAATTCCAAAGAAAGATAGTCTTTGAGCTAGCCTGCCCACCTTAGACCAAAAAAAATTCTAACAAAGTGAAATGGACGACCATCCCATACTCCCACAATTCATGTGGAAAAAATTTATATAATTAACCATATTATTGTAAAATTGCAAATAGTAAATGATTTGATATCATCCTGACTAAGACATTTTCTTTTTTATTTTATTAAAAATTACTACAGACAAAGAAATTGTTTAAGCAGGTTTAAATATTTAATTATTAAATTATTAGTTTAATCAACGAACCTGAAATGCAAGGAGTAAGGACTCCATCTCCAATGACCATGGAAGTACCAAGCATGGTAGCAATGAGTAGAAAGAACTTGGCAAATTGGCTATTCTCTAGCTTAGATTTAAGTTTTGTTGCCCTCCGCAAACGCTTGCTTGGCAACTCTAGCTGGAAATTTGATACATCACAGTCCTCAGCTTGTTGACTTGGGATTAGACCCACTTTAGCATATCGGCATACGAGTGAGTACAAAGCAAATGTTCCTCCTGCAAAAATATTGGATAAAAAAAATTATTTTAGATATATTATTTTTTTTTTTTTAATTGAGTTCCCAAATTTTTACTAGCAATAATTGGTAGCAGCTGGAACTATTGACAATTAAAGCATGTTTTTTCTTCCAATTTTAATTTGTTTTGCATGTTCTTTTACTTTTCTTGGGTTCCTTTTCCTCTCTAATGATGTCATGGTAGCTTGACTTGTCTAAGTTTTACTCTGTATAGAGTATTCATTTATCCTTCTCATTATTATACTGCTAATAATTTCACTCCAAATCAAGCACCGCAACCCTCAGCCTTTCAGTTCCTGACACCGTTACCAAAATTAAAATTAAATAACTTATTTTGACAAGAAAATTATTAAGAAAGTACATCCGTGTGGTGCAAATTAATAGAATTATATATATATATATAGATGTTGGGTTGAAATTTTTATCAACAACATTTAAATTTTTTACCAATAAGAATTTTATGGTTTAGCAGTAAATTAAGAAATTCACGTCACACATTTGCCCATGGGTACTCTTAATATCTATATCAAGATCCCTCTTTAATAATTATAATAATAATTAACGATCTATATCAAGATCCCTCTTTAATAATACTAGAATCAAAGGGTTTGGGTTTTGGGACAACCAATCTGAGGTGACATTTTTTTATAAGATCAACAATCTGTCAACTTCAGTTTTATTCCCACTATAGAACAATCATGGTGAAGTTCATATTTTATTATTATTTCAGAGACTTCATTTAAAACCTAACTAGCAAAGTTTCTCCTCAGTTGGCTACTTCCCTTCCTATTTTATTTACTCCATTTAATATTTATAGAAGACTTTAAGTTTAGTATATATTTATTTATCATTATTGTTTGAATTGTTATTAAAAAAAAATATTGATTTGAGATTATATATTAAACTTAAAATCTCAATCAACACCAAATAGATTCATATAAACTTCAAAATGACCCAAATTAAATTGAAAGATAATGGTTTGAAAAACCAATTAATTAAGTGTTCAGCTACTGATCTTTCATAGTTCAAAATTTTATAGTACTCAGTAGAATCTTATCATATTATTAATTAAATATACTAAAAACTACTCATCTCAATATCATTTTGATGAGGTTAACTCAGTCTGAGTTGATATAGATTTGATATTTTATTATATTTTCAAAGCAAAATTTGATAAGATGCAGTTCAAAAATTAAGAATATTAATTAATTAAATTAAATTAAAATAGAAAAAAAAAAACTGAAACATAATTAAAGGAGAAAAAGAAGTTAATTAATAATAATAAAATAATTACCATCTCCATTATCGTTGGCACGCAAGACTATCAAAACGTACTTGACGAGAGGGATAAGAGTGATGGTATAGATAATCAAAGAAAGTACACCTAATATATCATCGTTGTGGCGAATACCATTAGTGAAAGTGCTCGAGTATACGTACAACGGTGATGTACCGATATCTCCATAAACTATTCCAATGCTTTGAAATGCCAAGTGCAAGATCACCGACCAACTCACGGCCTAAAAATTCAAAAATTTTCAAGTTATTTCACAGGTCAATGATAATTAAGGCAATATATACAAAAAAAAAAAAAAAAAAAAAAAAAAAAAGAAAGAAAACCTTAGAGCCATGGACTTGATGACCAGGAAATTTGCGAGATTCGATTTCTAGAGAGTCATTTCGACGCAACTTTTGCCATGAAAGTTTTTTTCCATTAAGAGGCTTTGAAAAATGCTGATGATGATGATTTTCTTCGTTATTATCATTGTTTTGTATATTATTATTTTGATCAGACATTTTAAATGTAAGCTTAATTAGAAATTAAGAGAGGAGATGATGAAGATGAAATGGAGTCAATGTAAGAGTTCCAAGAAATGGAGAGGGGGATGGGTATTTATATAGAGGGAGTCGTAAGAAAAGTGAATTTGGAAGGAATATGCGAAAAAGGGGAAAAACAACTTTATGAAAATGTGTATGAACTCCCCAACGAGACCTCCGAGGGCAAGACGTTGATGGGTGGTCCCTTTTTAATATCTTTTTTATGTTCATTTCCTTGCTTTTTTCCTACCCCTCCTGCTGTCTTTTTGTTATTATTATTATTATTATAAAAAAAAATTCATTAATAATAATTAATAAGTATAATTTGAAACAAATAAGTAAATTTGAATTCATTCAATTAGGCAAAAAAAAAAAATTAATTTTATTCAAAAAATACATACAAATCTTATTATAAATATGAACTTTTCTTCTAAATTTCATTGATCGTGTTGACGAAATAATTATATACAGTACTTTGATTATGTTTGACACATCGGCAAAAAACACATTTCACTCGGTGGCTATACTGAGTTACAATCGACTTCATTGTTGTTTAATGAATCTTTAAACGAGTTCGATTTTCTAAATATCATATTCAAACTTTTCCTAACTTCCATGACGAAAGATAAATAAACTCTCATAAAGGAAGACAACCAAACTCCCATCAAAGAAAACAAAACAAATACTTATTAAATCTCATAAAAATATAACAAAACTCATAAATTAAGTAAATAAAAAATAAAATTAGATTAATGTTTAGAAAGATACAGATTAACAGATATCTCTTATTGAAAATAAAAAATAAAAAAAAAAAAAATGAACTACCGCCGACCAAATGAAGGTCGACAATGGCTCAAATAATAAATTTTTAAAAAAATAAAAAAAAATTAAAAGAAAAGACGGTTAGGATTTGTGTTTCTATTGAAGCTACAATAATAATTATTATTATTATTATTATTATTATATGTTTTGATAACTTTAAATGGATTAATTAAAGAAAAACTAAAATTACAGTAATAAAAATTATACATTGACTCTTAATTATAAAATTTATTATTTAAGTTACTATATTAAATATTTATTAAAAATATGATACTCAAACTTCACCTTCTTAAAAATAATTTTAATATCACTAAATCAACGCTTAAATATTTGAATTAATGGATGTAAAGAGGCCAACTTTAGAAAGTATAAAAAATAATTTCATGGAATTTAAACATCATTTATAGAAGAAATTTAACAACTTTGGTAAAGTTTTATATAATATAATTCATTTAAATATGTAATTTGATGGTATTATGGTAAAATGTACGTAACAGGCAAATAGAAGGGAGTATAATCAATTGATTTTTTTTATTTAATTAAAATATATTTTAATTAATTTAATAATAAATTCGTAGTGTTTATCGTCTTTGGGAATAGGGTCATGTCATGTGCATAGCTTTATTAATTTAAGAGATTCTAATTTCTATATAATGTGGATACCACATTATATGTGTGTGAGTGTCTCCTTTTCTTAATCAAATTAGTTATCAAGTTATAAATTAAGCCAATAGAGGCCCCAAAAAGAATCTGGCTATAATGTGTATATAAAAAGATATTAATTTTATAAGAAGTTTTTATATATTCTTGAAGGACAACTAACAATAAAATCTCAAAATTTCTAAGAGAATGCTTTAAAGTTTGAATCTCACTAAAATGCAAAAAATATTATTACATCGTGTTAACTCCTAGAAATTAATAATTAAATTATTTAATTAAAGTTGGTGTAAATATGTTATAGAACAAACAATAAAATATCTTTTTGCTTTAAAGTTTGAATCTCACTAACAATGATGACTTGTTATCTTTGCAGGAAGCCACATTTCAAAAATGTTAATATTTTAGTGATTTAGTGATTTGGATCAAACAATAAAATATCTTTTTGCTTTAAAGTTTGAATCTCACTAACAATGATGACTTGTTATCTTTGCAGGAAGCCACGTTTCAAAAATGTTAAGAGACTGTATTGAATTTATAGAGCAAATTGATTTGCAGATCGCAAATGTTTAATAAAATATTTAACTGTCGTATAGTTAGTTTTGAAAAATTATGACTGTAATAATGGAACAATGTGATAAACCACTGTTACTTTTACAAACATCTGAAATGTAACAGTGCACAAACATATCATCAGACTCGTAACAAAAAAAAACTTTCAATAAGAGAAAATATCATTGTTGTTAGACTTGGCCGGTCAAACTGGAAAAAACAGGGACCAGAGGCCAGACCGGTCCGAAGTAGAGTTAAAACTCGAGATGCCATGGCCCGAAGAAAAACTCGATGAACTAGCCTGGTAACCAGCGACCCAGTCGACCCTGAGAAGGTTTTACGGGTGAGCCGATCCAAATTTAAAAATATATATATTTTTTTCATTTTTGCTGCCAAATTTTTATTAAAAAAAAAAAAACTGAAACTCTCCATTGAAGAAAAAATTGAAAAATCAGGCTAGCACGAGTCAATCCATTTCGATTCGGCAATCATGTACGCAGGTTGCGCGCTCAAACATTAAAAGTGCGATTCAAACCGTGGATTTAGGTTTCAAAATGACCACTTAGTAAGTTAATTTACCATAATTTTTTATAAGTAATGATTTCAAATTCATATTTCTTCTAAGTCATATTCATTAATTACTCAGGTAACGTTTATTAATTTTAATTATATGTATATTATATTTATTTTTAACATATAAATAATAAATATTATTTAAAATTTCGGTTCGATTCTAGTTAAACCTCTGACTTGTGATCTTCTGCGTTCACCAGTTCTAAGATCGGGCCGGATTTGAAAACATCGGAAAATATAATAAAACTTACAACAAAGAAAGACAAAATAACATTAAAAAAAAAATACAATCCAATACAAAATAATAAAATGAAAAGTATTATCCTAGCAGCAGTAAGTACAAATCTACTAACAAACATATGGTAAAAACAGATATGGGAGGCAATGACAGAAGCAAGTGAGGACGAATGAGTGAAACTAGTGGTGAATGTGATAAGAACAGCAGGGATAAAATTATTCATATTAAATCTAATATAAGATATTAGAACCACTGCCGATCAAAATAAAAGACCAATAATAGTTAAAAAATAAAATTTAAGGGAGAACTAAAGAGAAAATAATAAGAAAAAATGGTTAGGGCTTTCATGTATCAAATTTTTAAATACTCACATGCTTTAATTTGAGATTTCTTAAATACATGAGTCTCAATTTTAATTTTATGACTGAATCTAAACCAAAACCTATGTCGGCTCTCTTGACATTTTTCATAGTACAAAATTTATAGCAAAAGTTGTGAAATATCTCACCTACTGTATGTTTCCAATTTGATGGCTGTAAGAAGAAGCTAAAAGACATGCTTAGTTGTACAAAAGTCCATACAGCCCCAATTTACAATTGACACCTTCATGTACTCGTGGAACGCCCAAAGCATCATAATTTGAGTATAATGATGACTTGTTATCTTTTCAGGAAGCCACATTTCAAAAATGTTAAGAGACTGTATTGAATTTATCTCTAATGTACTAAAAATTTAAAATTTTTATTTCCATTAACCTTTATTCTTGTTAAAAAAATTTATGTATAAAATATAAAATTTATGACCCATCGTAATTTTTTTCACAAATTAAAAGTTTCCGCGCTGCGAATTGCGTTGTAATTTTCTCAAGCAGATCACCTGCGTTGAACTGCGAGTTGGGTAATCGTCACGTGTGGCGTGTGCATGAGCAATGTGCTTTTTATACTGCCGCCTCACAGGTAGCTGGTTCAAGTCTTACAGTTTGACTGTCCCCACAGAGGGACTTAAGACTCTTTAATTAGCCTTTTCGTATGGGCTTGCTCTTTTTTCAAAAAGCAAAATGTGTGCATGAAAATGAATAAATATACATAAATTAGAAATTCTTTTTTAGAAATATAAAATTAACAGTAATATCTAAAGAATACAAATTCTCTAATTAAAAGAAAAGATTATAAATATAATTAAAATTCAATATGATCACATCTCTTTAAGTCTTAAACCTAAGCTCTGGTGTTACAATTACAAATATATAAGTTAGGGATTTGACCAAAATGCCTTTGTTGCATGCAATAGGAGACCCAATTTACCATGCCAACTGCCTAGTGGGCAGTGGCCAAAGGAATCAAAAAGTCATACAGTGATGAGATGCAGATTGGTGAAGTCCTGCTTATTTTTTGTCGTTTTATAGTTTTTCTTTGTTGACATTTTGGAGCAACAACCAATTATATATTTTCTAAATATGGGTGAGGCGTGGGAGACCAAAATTATATTATGTACAGTATTAGGTTCAAACTGGACCTTTTTTCTTAACCTTTATAAAATATGGTGTAATAGAAATGGGTGAGAGACTGATAGTGGATCTTACCAGCTACTACTATTATCTTCAAATAATCAAATTCAACGGCTTAAATGATTGAACCCACTTGGCAAGTCTAGTTTTTTTTTTTTTTTTTTTTTTTTCGCGCGTTTGAAATTGCTGTTAGGAATTAAAAAAATAATTAAAATTTTTTTTTATTTAATTGATTGATTTTTATTTTTTTTATAAACTATTTTTTAAATTTTATTTTTAAAAAAATTATTAATTTACCTGCTTTTAACAAAAATCAATTTTAAAAATAATATAAATTTTTTTATTGAAAAACGCTTTTATAAAATTCAATCCCAAATGAAACATTTATCGTTTTTCTTTTCCTCGACATTAACTAACATATACTCTCAAAATACCTAATAATAATATATCTTATTTAGTAGGAAAATTTACTTTTTGTTTATTGATTAATGGATGTTTGATTTTTAAGTTAATATTTAAAAAAGTAATTTCTGAATGTATAACTAATTGGCAGAATGTGTCTTTAAACTCGTCCACACTTGATTTGAAAATATGCCTGATCAATTAAAAAAAAATCTAATAATAATTACCTATTGTTTGGTTTATAATAAAAAAAAAAAAAAAAGGCTGAAGTTTATTTCGGTAATTACATATATACAAGAGGTTATAAATTAAAATCTTAATAACTATATAACAATGTTTTATATTATATAAAAATGAATATATTAATTGATTCTTATTGCAAAAGAACTTGGGTAACAATAAAATAAACTAAAAATAATTTTTATAATAGTTGAATTGCATTGATGAAAATGCCAAATTATGACGAAAAGGGGTGTGTGTAATTGATTGGCTAGTACTAGTGATGCATTTTCACATCAACTAATAATGTTTTATTTCTTAGATATTATAACAAAATTAAATAAGATATGTTCTTATTGTTAATTTATTAAGTGTGAAAATTAATAAATATGGTATCACTTCACCTGATATTAAAATTACATCTTACTTGAAAATTCAGAAAAAGCTATGAAAGCCAATAATTGTGTGCATGTGATGACAACGACAGTAAAATGTACCCATTGCCAAGGATGTGTTGGAATTACATTCTTTTTTTTTTTTTTTTTTTTTTGAAATAAAATTAAATTTCATTAGTCATCAGTGGCCGAATACAAATTCCAATAGAAAAGAACCTGACATAGAATCAACTACCCTAACAAGAACAAACTGATTCACAGATCGCAAATGTTCAACAGAACATCCAACTGTCATATAGTTGGTTTTAAAAAACTGCGACTGTAATAGTGAAACAATGTGACAAACCATTGTCTTTTTTGCGAGCATTTAAAACGCAACAGTACATAGATATACCACTAGACTCATAATAAAAAAAAAAACTTCCAACAATGGAAGATATAACAAAACTTCCAACAAGGAAAGACAAAATAATATAAAAAGCAAAAAACAATTTAACACAAAATAATAAAATGAAAAGTATCACCCTAACAGCAGTAAGCACAAATCCATCCACAAGCATATGGTAAAAACGAAGATAGAGAGGCGACGGCGAAAGCAATGAGGTAAAGATCGAAATCGAGCAGAAGGAGCATCGAGCAATGGTAAAGGAGGACGCGTAAGTAGAAAATGAATAAGTGGAGTCGGTAGTGGATGTGATAACAACAATAGGGATGAGACTATTCATATCAACTCTAACATAAGATATTGGAACCACCGCCGATCAAAAGAGAAGATCGGCGGTGATTCAAGAAAAAAATTTAAAGGAGAATTAGAGAGAAAATGAGAATGGAATTACATTCATTTTAATTTGTTAAATAACCATAAATTTTTACTTCTCCAGTATTGTTGTTAAATTTCTTTTGTAAGTTTGAAAGCAAGAAAGCTCAATAAATATTTAAAAAATGTGAATTATTGAGCATTGACTGATAAAAATTTTAAAAAAATACTCTCTTTCCACAGATCGAATATTCTTCTATAGACTAATTAAATTAATTAAGATTAATAATTGGAATGTGGTTTATCATATGTTGCTTAGTAAAAACCTAACAACCGGCAACACCAAGATGAAAATAATTATATGATATAGTTGTATGTCCCAATTGTCATTGAATAATCAGTTGCAGCATATAGTTATTCATGGCTGCTAATGTATCCAAAAATCTTACCATTAATTAATTGGGTGATTATTAATATTTTAGTAATACAGAATTTATAATATATGAAATTCAAATCGTAATAAATTTTTTTTTTCTTCTAAAAAATTTAATATATTGAAAAATAATATAGATGATCATAATTATACTCTTGATTAGAGTTTAAATTTCACAATTTAAAAAAATGATTTTAATATCACTAGTGAAAACTCATTGGTATGTAAAATTAATTAATTTATCAATTATTGGGTAAATAGGGTTGTACATTATCTATCAGAATATATATATAACAGCATGGTCCCTCTCGTAGTCTCTCATAACAAATTAATAATTAAGGATAATTATCATTTATCATTTGTAATTTGGTTGGTTGAGACAAAACAAGTAGTCACCTATCAGAACGTCATGATTAACCTAATTATATAAAAATGAAAATCATATCCATTAACTCTATATAACTCTAATTAAGAAAGGGAAATGGAGGTGACCTTTGATACGCATTTTACATTCTGGATAATATATATATATATATATATATATATATATATATATATATATATATATATATATATATATATATATATATATATCATAAGATGAAAT
>CATKHJ010297181.1:0-18107 GCA_949750685.1 Vernicia montana
GTGAGTCAACACGAGCAATGGATTGTTCAGGATCAGGTGTTCCAGATATATGATATCTTCGCTAATATTCCTCGAAGCGCCCAAACCCTAATGTAAACCAAAATCCTAATCTCACTATGGATTGAGTTACAATTCAATTTCCATTTTTAATTCGATTTTCTGAATTTTTATTTGGTTTTTACAGGCTTGAGCTTCTACGTGATAAGCACATGGATTACCTAACCAAGGGACTTAAGCAACTCAGTTCATCCTTCGTTGTATTGGATGCCAAGTGCGTCTCTTTATCTCCTTCAATTTCTATTTTTTTTTTTTAATCTGATTGAAGTTGAAATTAGTGTTAAAATTTGAAAAATTTGTTGGGTTTGAATTGGCTTGCTGGGTAGTGTTAGCTTCTCACACTTGCAAGTATCACTGTAATACTCTAGAAAGATGCTTTGGAGTTGGCTTTTAAAAATATTAAAAACTTCAAATTAGTGTTTTAATTGTTTGTTACCTGTAGAAATGGAAATGCTGCATATTGTTTTTCGTTGCGTTTTAGAACATCCTTGGCCTGCGTGCCAAAATTGAGCGGTTATAGTGTATGGTTTGTAGGCATAGATGATGGTGAAGATCAATATAAATGACTCATTTTACAAGTTAGAAGAGAGGTTTTTACAGTAGCTAGTTTGATTGGGGAAGATTTAAAATCTGGAAATTATTATTTTATCTTTGACTTCATAGCGAGACATAATACATTTATTTACATGGGATTCCGAACTATGCTGAAAAATTGTCCATATCCCGATTTGATTCTCATTTTTTATATCTTGGCAAACAATTTTTCTTTGTGCAGTCGACCTTGGCTTTGCTACTGGATCCTGCACTCAATTGCTTTATTGGGGGAGTCTGTTGATTACGAACTTGAAAATAATGCCATTGACTTTCTTAATCGCTGTCAGGTATGAAGTTTTGATAAATTCCTACTGAAACTTACTTTGCATAATACTATCACTGAAATTCCTAAACTTCAGATGTTGCAAATATATGGTTATGGCAAATTATTTCTCAGTATTTACCTACGTAAATGCATATTTTATGTGTGCAAATATTTCAATGCAGATATAAGCATATGTTAGAGATGTTTGCATTAACATACTGATATAATTAAGACCTATATTGATATGATATGCATGATACCACACATAGAGGAAATGCCAATACTCCTCCTATGCTCTGACTCACATTAGCGTGCTTTCATCCTTGCTTTAGATTATGCTTCTTTCACTATATTTTTTCCTCCATGGAATAATTTAAAATTGTGTGAATGATTGACATTTTGTGAGAGCAAGTGAGCAAAATTGTTTAAAAAACCACTTTTAATGGACATGGTCAAGAGAAGGCCCATCCCTTATTTTTTTTACCAGTAAAATGTTTGATAACTTAACTGTAGTATTTAATGCTATAACAGAACAAAATGTTGTTTAAACAATTTATGTTCATTTTGAAGAGCAACCAAAATCACTACTTACAGCTCTAGGCATACCTTTTATTTTTTCAGGGGTTGGAGCTTTCTAATTCATTTGAAATAAATGGCATTATCTAATTAACTGTTCTTTTATCTTTTTGGACTATATTTATCATGATTAACACTGACGCTAGTTGTGCTAAGAGCCTTTTTTTTTTTTGGTGGTTTCTTATATTAACAGGATCCAAATGGCGGATATGGTGGTGGACCTGGACAGGCAAGTGTTTTAGCGTTTGGCAAGTTGATTTGCATCTCATTGTGAATTTATCATTTTTGATATTTCCATCATTATGTGATAAGGATTATGTGAACTAAATTTACCCAAAATTGAGTCATGAAACCTATTCTTTCCTATGCTCTAATCTTTCCTCACCTTCTAAATAATGAGAGACCAAGTAACCTCTCTGTAAGCTAATAAGATAAATATTTATGTCCATTGTAACTTAATGTTCGTCATAATGCTTGTTTGCATGTGTTTTCTGAGAAATAGGGACAAAATGTTGTCATGTTGCAGTTCCAGAGCTTTCTTATTTTTGTTGCCTTGCAGGAGGATGCAGTGTTAATGTCTTGATGTGTCTTGGCTATAATTTTTCAGTAGCCTTCTTGATCTAATATAATGTTTCCATTTACCATTCCTTGTGTCTGGGGAACACTTGTGGCTTTTCTCTTGAGCAGATCTAAAGAATTTCTGGAAGTCTTATTCTGTTCTCGAATTAATTATTTTTCCATTAGAATTGTTGATGATCCTCCGCTCAACATTAACTTATATTTTTCTTTCTCAGATGCCTCATCTTGCAACAACCTATGCTGCAGTTAATTCACTTATTACTTTGGGTGGACATAGAGCCTTCTTGTCTATCAATAGGTGGTCAGTTGTTTCTGCTTTTAAAAAACTCAGTCACTTGTTGCAGTGATATAATTTATGCCTTTTGCAATTGATTTGAATGACGTTTCAGAGAGGGATTATATGCATTTTTGCGGCGAATGAAAGACCCGAGCGGCGCATTCAGGTGTGACTTCATCTTCCTTTTTGCAGTTTCAACGGGAAATTGATATTGCATTATACTTACATATGCATGCACACATTGTGGATTTGTTTAAAAGGGGGATGACATTGTATCTGAAAAATAGTCCATCCTTCAATTATTTAATATTTATGTACTCCTACCATGTTACATGTTATTGTTCTGTCTGAATCCGAGTTACTATTCACAGTTCTTGCTATATGCCAATTTTTCCACATGAAAGTTTTGCTTTTATTTATTTCCACAAACATTTTTGTCAGTGAATGTAAATGATTAGTTCTGAATCTCACCCACCTTTTTAACTGTAGGATGCATGATGCTGGGGAAATTGATGTACGAGCTTGCTACACGGCCATTTCAGTAAGGACAATGTCCTCAAGTTAACTCGACACACTTTAATTGAAACATTTGCTGTTGTAGTCTGAACATAATATGAATTTTATCGATAGAATTAAAATCACTTTCTTAATATCTAAGTATCATTTGGTTCAACCATATGTTTGCTATAAAAGAGTCTTTTTATGTGCTAGGTGTGAAATACTTGCTGCGAATGACATAACATAACATAACATAACATAGCAATAATTAAAAAAAAAAAAAAAAGAAAATGGAAATAGAGGACCACAGAAGTTAAATGTCATAGAGCTGATCTGATTCCACTATGTTTCTAATACTTTCTAATGAAGTTCTGTCAATCTGTTGGTGCTAGTAACTAAGTGACTTTTTTCTCCTTTTGATGCTTCAAAATAATACTTGATTATCCTGCTTGAGAAAGGAATTCTGTATCAATTTACTAATTAGTCTTGATGTCCTGCCTATTGTTACTTGCATATAAATTTGTCAAAAGAGAGTGAAGTATAGCTGCAAAGTAGCTAGAGTAGTCATTGGGCATGGATAGGCTATATATATCTTCTATGGTTATGTTCAGAAGCTCTTTCATTGCATCTCTCAATCTCTCTCATCTTTTAAAATTCATTTATTCCTTTTACAGTGTTGTTAACTTTTCAATATGCTAATCATACTGCTCTAACCAGGTTGCAAGTATTCTCAACATTTTGGATGACGAGCTGGTTAAGGATGTTGGTAATTACATCTTAAGGTTGGTTTTTGTTGGTCTTCATTGTTATTGTGGAACCATACCTGTCTATTCTCTTTTAAACATGTGCTTATTTGAGGCTTATTTGGTTTGGTTTGCTTTCTAGAATAACTCTAGTAATGCTACTTACAATTTGTAAAGGCATCATATATTTACTACTATAAACTTTCAGACATGCATTTACAATGAGAAATTTTTTCCGAGTATGGAAGCATGAACTAGGTGCAATTTGGTGCCTAGGGGGAGCATATTTTCCATTCCAACTAATAATTCCACATTATGATACTTGATAATGCCCATATATATTAGGAGCTTATTCTTGAATTGATGGAAGAAACGGATCCATGTAGCCGACCCCAACTAGCTTGGGATTAAGGCTTAGTTGTTGTTGTCATCTTGAACTGATGAAAACACGGAGGCTTAACATCAAAAAAGTATCATTCGAAATAAATTTATGTTTGCTTCCTTCTAGTGTGCATAGCTGTGTATTACCATTGAGATTTCTTTATAATGCCTTTGGTTGGAAAGCAAATGACTGATACCATTTGGTTTCCCTTGTAATGCCTTTTGCCCTGTGTTTTCCTATCTGAAGTTACTGTCCATTTGGTCATGAATTTGTCTCTTTTGAAGTTGCATAAAAATCAAGTCTACACAGCATCTCTGCTTTTGGTATTGGTTTCTGGTTCCTCTATCCCCTTCCCTGCTATTTTGTTAGCTTCCACTTTTTAACCTTGGGAGCAGAGGCTGCTGAATGGGAGAGCCAGATTAAGGATCTATTTCAGAACTTGTTGTTTGGTCCTGCTGTGGGAAGATAACGTGAAGGTTTTATCATGGTTTTGCTTGGGTTTATTTGGGTCATTCAGATGCTTATGGGTTGACCTAATTGAGACTCCAATAGAACTTGTTTTACAATGATCAATTGAAATTTATTCATCATAAAGTGATTTAGTGATAAATTCAGTGTTTATTGGTGAAGTAAACCCACCATCAGCAAGAGCAACTCATTTGGCATGATTTGCTCATGTGAGGCGTAGGACTAATGATATTTGATTCTATAATTTTGGCTGATCTGTTGAAAGCTCAATCTACATGAGGGAAATATCATAGATATATGAACCTAAAAGAAAAAAGATCTACTAATTTCAAAGGGATATGGCCATATATGGGTAGTTCATAAGGAACATGTGATTTTTCCATAGCTCTTGTTGCATCATCTGCAAGTAGGAATCAATTCTTGCGTGGACAAGTACAGAAAGTGAAGGAAGAGAGAAGTCCAATAATTTTCTGTTTTCATACAATTATTTTTCTGTTCTTGGATCTGCGTTTTTTCTAAAGCTCTTGTCTGCAACTCTGTATGACCATTGACTGTCTTTTGTAGATGCTCTTGTGAGATTTAGGCTCCATTTGGTTAGCTTGTCAAAGTCGCTTTTTTTTTTTGCCCTAAAAAGCAGCTTTAGCAACCTAACCAAACAGAATCTTAATAAGAACTGTTCTTTGCATAAATATTAATTTATTATTAAGATATTACAATTATTCTTGATATATGTTGCCTGACATGTAGGCAACTAAAAGTATTTCTCTTTGGCATCGTACTGCAGCTGTCAGACCTATGAAGGTGGCATCTCAGGAGAACCTGGTGCTGAAGCTCATGGTGGGTATGTTTCTGATTCTTCTCTCTTTCACTCTCCATGAGTGTCTTAATAGAAAATAAATTTTTTAGTTTCTTTACTCACTTGAATGTGTCTGCCTTGGGTTTTGTCCCTTTCCCCCCAGGCAAATTCTCTTACAGATTTAATGATTTGATCATTAGGTACACATTTTGTGGATTGGCTACAATGATTCTGATCAATGAGGTCAACCGTTTGGACTTGGCTGGTTTAATTGTAAGATTATATTCCCTTTTTCATTGATAGTTCATAGCAATAATTTATTTGGTTGTATAAACTACTGTTTCTTATGTGTTGTGATTTTATTTGTTTGGTATAACCTTAAATCTAGCAATTTTTTTGTGATGATTTTCATAAGCGCATCTTGTGCTAGTATTTTGATTGTTTGATGTTGTTACAGGATTGGGTGGTATTTCGACAAGGGGTGGAGTGTGGATTTCAGGGTAGAACAAACAAATTGGTTGATGGTTGTTACTCTTTCTGGCAGGTGATATTATGTCTTAATTTTTTTTTTTTTCGAAGTGTACAAGCATACTCACAGGGACAGGGAAGAGACATACACACCACAAAACCATGATATTTTGGAAGAAGCACGCTAACCCTTATATATCCCCCCCACACACACACATACACTACACTACCGATGTGGGAGGTCAAAGCCCCAGCCTACTCTCTGTTAGCCATCCACGGGAGAATGGTTCTTAAATTTAGTTACTAGAGTTGGGGTAAATACCAATTCAGGGCCTAAATTTTGGCTAAATGCTCAATTTGAGTATCGTAGATCAAACTGATCCAATTACTCCCCTTCTCCCCCCCCCAAATCTTCGTTTAATAGACCTTATGAGTTCATGTGAGCTCAGTAGACGTTTACGTGAGTTCCCATTTTATTTTTTTTAAATAATAAAAAATTAAAAATTAGAAAAAATCAATTTTTTAAATAATTAGAAAAATAATTCAAAACAAAAATTAAAAAAATCTTCAAAACAAAAAATTCAACAACAAAAAAAAAAAAGAGTTGAAAAAACTTCAAAAATATATAAATGTCTTTTACATTTTAATTAAAAATATTAAAATTAAGAAAAATAATGAATGAACCTAGAACTGGGTTTCAAAAGTTCATGTGCTGGAAGAGCACATCGTCATTGCCAGTCATCATCAACCAAGGCCTAGCCATTGCGAGCCTCAATCACTAAACCAGAGTCATCGGCATTACTGAAGCCTGGACCACCAAACAAATCGCCATCATCTCTTTCTGCCAAGATTGGTACCGTCAAGCCCTCATATGTTCACACCCAAGCTCCTGTCTTACGCCCATCGATCGCAACACCTGTGATTGTTGATAGTGAGAACCACTACTGTGGGTTCATCCAGATCTGGATTTGAATAAAACCCACAAAATTTCATAGCACCATTTATTTTCACCGCTGGCGATGCCAACTCGTACTCCTATGACCTCACTGGCTCTCAGTCCACCCTCTTGTTGTTGTCAGCCATAGAACAAGTGGATGGTTAGATGGCATTTTGAATATTTGAAAGATTTTAACTACCTGCTATTGTTGGTGAGTTGATTTGGTGGAGGTGCGTGAAGTTCATGCACAATAGTCTCTGGATATCCATCAACAATTTTTGGAGGAGTTGTTATTGGGTTTGAAATTTTGTTTAATGCTGCAATTTAACTTGCAGATTAGATAAATTTATTTTAGTGGGTGATTGTTTAATTATGATAGAAATTGAATTGAAAGGGTAGAGGTGACTTGAATTGGATATAGGTTAAGCCCACGAATGAATTGAGTTTTAATGAGTTTGGGTCAACCATTAGGTAGTCAAACTCAATCTATTATATACCTATGTGTTTTTAGTGTATTTTTTCATTGTGGAATTGATTCTTAACACTTCCCTTCAAGTGTTAATTGAGTTTTTTTTTTGAATTTGAATTTTTAGTTGACCACTTGAAATTGAAAAATTTTGAACTAAGCGGTAACACCGGATCGGACCGCTGGGACTGAACATCCAGACGGACACCGGGTGATTGAAATTGAATCGGACCAAACCTGCTCTGATACCATGTAAATTAGAGAGAAAAATGCAGTATGGAATTCTTGATTTATTCATATGAAATTCTTGATTTATTCATATGAACAAAATAAAATATATATACAGATTAGTGGTATACTAATTATGAATCTTGTATACTAATTAGGAATCCTATAATTAAACCTCCCTATTAAACCTATATACAATATCCTACAGCTGTGACTAATTACAAGTTTACTTATAGATTGTTGACTTATAAAATGAAACCCCTTCATTCATTTTTTTTTTAATTTTAATATTTTTAATTATTTAAAAATATGATTTTTAAAATTTTGATTTTTTATTATTTAAAAATATAAAGTGGGTCCCACATCTAATATAGTGGGATTCATTGTATACACTTTACTAATTTGACAAACGGCTCCATTAACGTCTGTCACTGTAAGCCCTTAATTGGACTAGAAATGAAGAATGAGAGGGTAATTGGACCAGTTTGAATTATGAGACCCAAATTGAGCATTTGTCCAGAGTTCAGGCCCTGAATTGGTATTTATCCCTATCGTCTGTCCTTATTTATGGTACATTAACAAAGAGACTTGACCAGGGAGGTGTGTTTGCATTATTACAAAGATTACAATCAGTTGATGGTGAACACTCGTCATTTTCTGATGCTGAAGCAGGAGATTGTGCTTCAGATAGCACTTCTGAGGGAGGAGTTTCAGATGGAAATTCATCTGAGACTGATGAAACTTGTCATATTAAGCAGGGAGGTAAGTTCATTTAAAAACAGTAAAGAAGGTGTCTTTATTCCCATTTTCTTCTAATTATCGGGATTCTGCTCTTGATTATATTGCATTCTTTCTAGACAAAAATTATTTTTCAATATATTGCTTCTCATGTTGTCATTTTTACATGTCTGTAGAACATGGAGAACTAGTACCTCTTTTTCACAGCATGGCCTTGCAGCAGTACTTAATTCTATGCTCACAGGTACAAATTGGAAAGTTCATTTTATCTAATGATAGGCAAAGGAAAAAGGGAAAAAAAAAAAAAAAAAATCACATAATCCGCCATATTTCAGGAGAAGCCTGAGGTGGAAAATTTCATTGGATCAAGTAACTTCGGTTTAATGATTATTTTCGTAGCCATTTAATTGTTTTAAACCTGTACACATAATAGATTCTTGCATAATGTTGTTATTGCAGGAACAGGGTGGTGGATTCAGAGATAAACCTGGGAAGGCAAGGGACTACTATCACACGTGTTATTGTCTAAGCGGCCTCTCAGTATGTCAGTATAGCTTGTCGAAGGATGAGAATTCTCCACCTCCGACAAGGGCGGTGTTGGGTCCATACTCTAATCTCTTGGAACCCATCCATCCACTATACAATGTGGTCTTCAAGCAGTACCATGAAGCTCATGATTTCTTTTCCTCTCAAGCCATGCCTTAGCAAAGTTAAGTATAAAGTTGAGATACAATGCAAATTGATGATAATACCCTGAAAATGTATCCAATTGCATAGATTGTAGAAGAGAGTTAACTAGTTGAGTACCATAATAATAATATCGTGTGTTTAGTATGAGGACCAAAGAGTAATTTGACTTCTAATCAATGATCAATATTTGCTATTTTATATGTAATTTCTATTATTAGTAGTGTAATAATTGAATAATAATAATAATTTATTGGAAGACACTTTTACATTTTTTAATGTTATTTATTTTACAGTATTGTATTAAACGACACGTCGCTTCATTAATTAGTTTTCTACTTTTGTCTCAATAAAAACGACCGGACTTCTTTTTTCCTAGTTGTTTACACAAACGGCACGTTGAATTAATAGATTTTGCTTTATACAGTGCGAGCTCAGTTTCCATTTTGCTTTTTGAATTTTAATATAAATAATAGTTTTAATGTATAATTTTAAAAATTATATTTAATGATAATTATTATTATCTCAAATAATAAATTAAAATGATAATTATTATTGTCTCAAATAATAAATTAAAATCTTTATTTTTCTGTTTACTTTTGATCATTTTACAAATTAATAAAAACAACTATATTTTTATATTTTATTAAATGTTAATAGATGAAATGACAAATTCTATTAGTAGTGTAATAATTAAATATACTTTGGCAAAAAAAAAAGTAATAATTAAATATAATAATTTGTTTGAAGAAACTTATAAAATTTTAAACATAAACACTTATAACACAAATAAATAATAGATTATTGCTAATATAAAAAGATAATAGATATGTAATATATTAGTGTGAGATTATTTAAAAGTAGACGTTATAATTTAAGTTTAATTAATGTTAATTGTTTTATTATTAAAAAAAAACTAAGATTAAATGTTTTTAATATTAAAAAAATATTTAAATATTCCGTGTATAAATTAATTTATAATCTTTGATTATTGCTATATCATACATTTTTTCTTAAATATTATTGTAAATTATAATTATAGCTCTTTGGAATTAAAAAAAAAAAGATAATTATAATTATAGTTTAATATATTTTTTCCTAAGAAATGAGGGGGAAAAAAAAAAAAAAAGGTTGACTGGGCTCAACCAGTCATGGTCCTGTCAACGAATACCCAATTGGCCAAAATTCTAAGGTAAAACCAAAAATGCCTCAATCTTCTTCATATTTTCATCTGTCCCCTTCAATTTCTCACTTCCAAACTGTAAAAGTTTTAAACCACAGAACCTGAACCAGCAGCCATGAATAACCAAAACAATGACCAAAGAAAGCAACCACATCACCAAGAAAATGACCAAAAACAACCTCCACAAGAAAAACAAGAACCAAAACCACCTCACCTTCAAGAACTACTTGACCAGGAGCAAGAACAAGACGAAGAAGAACAAGAACAAAAACATAATCATTCCATCTCAAATCATCCACCACATAACATGCACTCTTCACCACCTCCAAAACCTCCTCCTCCTAAACCTCCATCACCACTGTTAGATAAAGATTCGAAGCCAGACTCCACTCACTCCTCAGATCATCACACCTCTCATGGATATGATTCCACTCACTCCTCAGATCATCACACTTATGGATATAATTATGCATTCTCTTCACCACAACTCAACCAAGCAACATACCAGATTCCCCCACCAGATCAAACCTCTCAAAGCTATGTTTTCTCATCATCACCAGATGTCAAATCAGCTAAGGCTACATCTCCATCTCCATCTCCTTCACCACCACCGGAAGCACCTTCTATACCGATGTCTAAAACCCAAGACGAAGATATTGTTCAAAAACCAGTTGTAGATGGTATTAGCGGCGGTAGCAGGAGAAAACCCAAAATTTCAATTTCAGAGAGAAAGAAGGAGAATATGATGAAAAAGGCTTTGTTGGGTTTTAGATTTTTAGCATTAGTGTTTTGCTTAGTTTCTTTCTCGATTATGGCTGCTGATAAGAATCAGGGTTGGGCTCTTGATTCTTTCAATAGCTACAAGGAGTTCAGGTCTTTTATTTAAATTACCCCAGTTACTCAATACCTCATCAATTGATCTTATAATTCCTGATTTCTTTTTTTATTGAACAAAAAATTATAATTATATTTGATTTGCAGTTGCTGTAATGTTTTTTCAGGTACTGTTTGTCAGTGAATGTGATGGGTTTTGTGTATTCAGGGCTTCAAGTATATGACCTTGCCTATTCTTTGGCCACCGGAAAACATGTTGCCCGGAATCAGCTCCGGTACTTCCTGGATTTCACTCTAGATCAGGCAAGTCCTTTTCTTTGGGTCATTATTTTACTAATTGCTGTACCTAACCTAAGGCCCCATGTTCATATCAATCTATTTTTTTTTAAATGTTTTTGGGAGTGTTTTTCAATTAGGGGTAGTTATAGGGACCACTAAAATCTTTTTTTTTTTTTTGCCAACCACTAAAATCTTATAAAGGTAAGTGTTTAGGGACCATGGACGGTGGATTAATCTCTAATGGCTCATTATTTGTGGGTCATTGTCCCACAATGAGTTGCTTAGGATAGAAAGGGGTTGGGACCTTTTGTTTTATTGTTCTTAGGTGAGTGGCTAGCATTGAGTTTTGAAGAGGGTAGTCCTTTTTGCTAGTGGTAAGGAGATCACTTTCACTACTTTGTAGTGTCAAAATGCTTAATTTTCAAGCAATATATTGCAGCAGCAACTAAACGTAAAGTGAGGAGTAAAGTCACTTTTCATTGATTCACTAAAACACCTGGATTAGAACATGAAAGGTGTATTTAAAGTGGCTTACTATGCAACTTTAGGCCCTATAACTTTATGCAGTGAAGGTTGGATAACATGTCACTTCGTAGTTTTTTAAGATACTAAGAGAGAGCTACATAAAAAGGAACATACTTTGAATGAAATAAGCTACATAAAAAGGAACATACTTTGAATGAAATATTTTCTTGATTATGGACATTGTGCTGTAGTCATAGATGCAAAATAGATATTTCATCGCGTTTCTCTCTGTATAGAGAATATAATTCTTGGACCTGGACGATGATATTGATAAGCATGGTTTCTAATAGAATAAATGTTTTGAAAGTAATAAAGAGAATTAATCAGACATCAAATAAGCAAAGAGAGAAATGGTGAAATGTGGCAAAAGAAAATAACCACAGAAAAAAAAAAATATTTCCTATATATTCCTTCCTTATATTCCCAATCAGAGTGTAAGAGATTGAGTGCTGAAATTGCTAGTTTGATAGAGAGATGAGATGGGCAAAGAGCATTCTGATGATATTCATGGTAGACCATGGGATGCATACAGGTAGGGCAACCCAATATTGGCACTATATTTGTCACCATCACTAATTTTTCTTTAGTGATGCTGAAATTGCTCCTCTTCTTGATCTAGTAAATAAATAAATACAGGTGCTTTAGATTTTCCTAAATTTTATTCTCCCCGACTTGTAGTTTAACGATTTTGTAAGCTCCTTGTAAAAGTAACTTATAGGTAAGCTCCTGCAATAGCTTTTCGTAACTTTGCCAAGGTGCCAATAAGCATGTTCTACAGTCATTAATTACTTGATTTCCCAGCTTATAATGCTGATTGCTTAAGTGGAACTCGTGTTCCTGTGTTTGATGTTGCAGATATTGACGTACCTTCTCTTATCAGCATCATCATCGGCTGTTTTCCGAGTTGAGGACTGGGAGTCCAACTGGGGTAGCGACAAGTTCCCAGCAATGGCAAGATCCTCTGTGATATTGTCCTTCCTAGCATTTGTGGCCTTTGCATTATGCTCTCTTGTATCTGGTCATACCCTTTTTACTCCCAAATTGATATAGTTTGTCATTTATGTACTACGATCAATGATAGATTTTTATACGGGAAAGTTATTAAAGCGTACACAAGAAATGCTTCAAAGTATATACAGAATGGCAGTGTTTCACTTGAATCTTGGTTGCTAATTGCTCTACAATGTTATCTTGAACAAGGACAAGCCTAGCAAATTCTTCATTGATTACTGCTCCTCTGATAAGCTGCATCCATATTCAGGTGGAGGTTTGGATTTGGAGTTAATGATGAAGTGCTTGGAGAACTATATATTTGCTGGAATAATTCTGTCGTATCAATTTGCAGTTTCAACTTTGTATATATCATTATCTTCGCAATTAGGTGATGCTGGTAGAGAATGCTGTTGTGTCATTATGATGCCAAAGTTTTTGGTTCTGCTAATTAGATTAATCTTGAATCTGTTAATATAATGAATCTCCTTTATATTGAACTTTAAAAGGAAAGAAGAAAAATATTTGTATAATAAAGTATTTAATAATAATTTGAATATAAACCATAACAATTAAGGCCCTAATGGTTAAATTTACTCCAATATTTGGTATGCATTATCAATTGAACCCCTTTTTTTTTAAAATGTATTATATCAGAAATTATTAAAATGGAAGAGATTATTAAAGTTCGAATCTCGACTTCTTATAATATGTACTCTTATCATTAGGCAATTAACTCAATGGCACCAAACAAACATCTTTAGAAACATATGACTGAAAAATACAGAAATACACTGAAAAATCAGGAGCTGATGTAAAAAATAAAGAGGAAAAAAAATAAAAAAGGGTTAGAAAGAGAGATAATCTTTCAGTTTACATATGACATCAATACAGCATGGTGAGGGGGAAGAGATTTTGCTCCAAAATGGAATTCCCAATTAACCAAAGCAAGCATCAGTAGTTGATGGCAACTTTGCACTAATGCAGCTATCAAGACAATGTGAGTTTGGCCACATTCCCTAATCATAACATTTAGCAGATGTTAACTATTGGATTAAGCAACTTCTAATACTAGCAAAAGGAGTTAGGAGGGGGTAGAAAAAAGTGAGATCAATAAACATCCTAACAAGTCTAGACTCTTGGTGCCATCACAAATAGAACCCAATAAGAAATCTTTGAAATTTAATTAGTGAGACAAGAAAAGAGACTGTCAAAATTCAAACTCTAAGCCTTTTAATAAAAAAAATACAATTTAAAATAAAGAAATTTGG
This sequence comes from Vernicia montana, assembly GCA_949750685.1. Taxonomy (NCBI): domain Eukaryota; kingdom Viridiplantae; phylum Streptophyta; class Magnoliopsida; order Malpighiales; family Euphorbiaceae; genus Vernicia; species Vernicia montana. The sequence goes on from CATKHJ010297181.1 coordinate 13,842, forward strand.
AAGGGATCATTAAGATTTGAATTTTAACCTCTTTTATTATTAGTAAACACTCGTTTATTGTGAAACTAATTTTGTCTCGCCTCATTAATGATTTTTGACACTGAACTTTGAGCTAAAAATTTTGTTTAATTTTATGAATTTTGAAGGTCTAAGCTGTTAGCATAATTAGCATTACTAACTCCTTAATTTTAGATTCACATATTCCTAATTAGTTATACATATATTTTTCTTTATAGATTGATCATTATTTTCTTTATTATATTCCTAACTCTATTATAAATAAATTGTAATCCATTGTACATAAACGTATACAGAAATATTATTCTCTCAACTTCTCTTCTTTATATCTCTGTAACATGGTATTAAAGCATTTGTTCTAATTTTTTTTTTATTTTCTCGGGTTTCTGATTTTTTGGCTTTCAAATTATGTTTAAAAAAAATAAAAAAGTGAAATGATTCAATTTTTCTTCTGCAAATTATTATTTATCATTTTCTCATTAATGCTTTTATTTTGTAAAATCACCTTATCATTGAAAATCATGCCATTCAACCTCCCTTTTATACTATATTTCATTTTTAGTCACTTACTTATTTCAACCGTACCTAACTTTATATTTTAATTTTCCTCTATTAGTATGTTATTCTTGGCTTCTTTCTTTGTTTTGGATTTTTTTTCTTGCTCCTAGTTTGACCCAATTAATAATCATATATCCACTGCACCAAATACCATTACCAATCAACCTTTTATTTACTGGATATTCCAATTTTTTTTTTTTCTTTTGCCATTTGGAGAGATCATTTTCATGTTCCACCATAGTGTCATTTCTCATTTGATTCCAAGGCACTCGTACTCCTTATCTTATCATTTTGTTAGCACATTACTTATGTGTTTGATATAAAGTGGTTCTTGAGGATTTTGAATACTAGAGTGTCATATGACACTCATGCACCTTATCTTATTACTTTGTTAGCACCTTGTTTAAGCATTTTTTAAAGTGGTTCTTGAGAATTTTGGACGTCTTACTATCATTTTTTAGGGTTAATTGACCTGATTTTGACTATATAGTTAGGTTTTGTATTTCATATTTCCCTACTAAATGGTGATACAAAATCATTATTTTTTTCCTTCTCAATTTGTTTTACCTATCAATTTTAAATATTAAATTTTAGTGGTTTCATTCCAATTTGTTTCAAGATCATTAGAGAATCTCATGTCTTTCTCAATAGAAATCTTTCTGAAGAGATTTATATGTAACCTCCTCTTAGTTATGTAATCTTGATTCGCCCTCTGATCCATGTTCCAATCAGTTTCTTCTCAAAATCAGTCTTCTCTTTGCTTTCGCGTTCTAGTTGGTAAACTCCCAATGACTGATACATTGCCATCTTGAGTTTGAGGGAGATGTTAACATAATTAGCATTATTAGTTCCTTGATTCTAGGTTGACATATTTCTAATTAGTTATACATATATTTTCCTCTATGAGTAATATATTTTCCTTTATAGGTTAATCCTTATTTCATTTATTGTATTCCTAACTCAATTATAAATAGGTTGTAACCCATTGTAGGTTGTAACTCATTGTACACAAACATATTTTGAAGGGGGATATTAGCATAATTAGCATTATTAGTTTATTGATTCTAGGTTGACATATTTTTAATTAGTTATACATATATTTTCCTCTATAAATGATATATTTTTTTTTATAGGTTGATCCTTATTTCGTTTATTGTATTCTTAACTCTATTATAAATAGATTGTACAAACATATACATAAATACAATTCTCTAAATTATTCTCTCAACTTCTCTTCTTTATATTTATGTAGCATAAACTTTATTTAAATAAAAAGTAAATTCACCAACACCTCTCTCTTCTATATGTATATAAAGGTATTACATGAAGTCTATTAGAGTACCCAAAAGAGCCTAAATTTCCCACTCCAATGGAGATTTCTTCTAGTGTTTCCATTCCCTCTAAAATGAAGGCTTGGATTTATGGTGAATATGGAAATGCTACAAATGTCTTGAAATTAGACTCAGAAGCTGCAGTCCCAGAAGTTAAAGAAGATCAGGTGTTGATTAAGGTTATAGCTGCAGCCCTTAATCCAATTGATTTTAAAAGGATGCTTGGGATGTTCAAAGCCTCTGATTCTCCTCTGCCTGTAAGAACTCTTTCCTTTCCATCATTTGTAGGCTTGTCCATTCTTCCTTGCTATGTTTTATTTTATTTTATTTTTAATTTTTATAATTTGATTTTGGGAGCTCGAACTCAAGACCTATCAATTTTGGAAATGATTTCGTATGATGAAGGTTGAAGTGCATTTTATTCTAAGAATTTTCTTTTTTGAAAAAAGAAAAAAAATCTTATTCTAAGAATTGAATTTTATTTTTTAATTTCAGAGTGAATCAAATAATATCCTCAATCTTTCTTATTATTGCATTTGCTTCAACAGACTATTCCAGGGTATGATGTTGCTGGTGTGGTGGTGAAAATAGGAAGCCAAGTGAAGAATCTAAAAGTAGGAGATGAAGTATATGGAGATATTAATGAGAATGCTATAGACCACCCAAAACAAAATGGTTCTTTAGCTGAGTACACTGCTGCTGAAGAGAAACTACTTGCCCTTAAACCCAAAAATCTGAATTTTGTTGAAGCTGCTAGCCTGCCTCTAGCCATTGAAACTGCTTATCAAGGCCTTGAAAAAGCAGGGCTCTCTACTGGCAAATCTCTCCTTGTTTTAGGAGGTGCTGGTGGTGTTGGGACCCTTACAGTTCAGGTATAAATATACATGTTCTTGCAATGTTTTTAAAGAAGCATATTTGGTTTAATGCATAAATTAGCTCTTGAAAATTGAAATTAATGTTTTTTTTTTTCTAAGATTATCATTAATTTTATAAATTTATTGTGTCAAATAAAAATGTATCCTTCCTTGAAAGTTAAAAATCAAGTGAAATTGATAGATTATGGATATATTAACCATTTGAATAGGTTCACAATATAAATTCAAGGAAAAAAAAAAATTAAAATATACATAATTTTTAGGAATTATTAAATATTAGAGATTTTAGAATATCAAAAATTAAAAATTAATTGAACTTGAAGGACATATTAATAATTTGAGTGGATCGCAACATGTATTTTAATGGAGCAAAACAAGAATTTATAAAAATTTAGAAATTTTAAAATGTTTGAATAGAATCGTGACATTTTAACAATTTGAGTGAGATCATTTAAATTTTTTATTGAGATTATAGTTTAAAATACATATAAATTAATAAAGTTTTTAAAAATTTCAGTGGGTAATATTACTCCACTGACTTTCGCCCCCTGTTCTTGCAATGTTTTTAAAGAAGTATATTAAGCTTAATGCATATATTAGCTCTTGAATTTTTTGGTAAAATCTTGCTATATCCCTTAATTTTTATTAAAATCTATGACACTTATGTATATTTATTTTTCAAATTTTTTAATAAATTTAATTTTGATTGAAACTCGAATTAAGTCGAGCATTGTTTCTTTTATTTTCCCCCCTTCTTGTTTTTGGTTTGAAACAGCTAGCAAAGCATGTATTTGGTGCATCAAAAGTAGCTGCTACCTCTAGCACTGGAAAGTTGGAGTTGTTGAAGAGCTTGGGAGTGGATTTGGCTATAGATTACACCAAGAAAAGCTATGAAGATCTGGCTGAGAAATTTGATGTAGTCTATGATACTGTTGGTATGAATTTGAATTTATAATAATAATTTTTTCAAATAAATGATTTATTATAACTACTTGAAAACTAATCTTATTTGAGTGCAAAAAACAAAAACAGGGCAGTGTGATAGGGCACTAAAGGCAATGAAAGAAGGTGGAAGTGTTGTAGCAATAACAGGAGTTGTAACTCCACCAGCATTTATATTTGGGCTTACTTCTAATGGGTCACTTTTGCAAAAATTGAACCCATGCTTGGAGAATGGTAAGGTTAAGCCAGTGATTGATCCAATGGGCCCATTTCCTTTTTTCAAAACTTTAGAAGCCTTTTCTCATATTGAAACTAACAGAGCAACTGGAAAAGTGGTTATACATATTTCCCCATGAGAGAAAATAAAAAATAAAATAAAAAAGAAAAGTGAATCAGCAAATAATGTATCCTAGTTGTGGAAATGTCACTATGTGATAAAGGTTTCTGAGGGGAATGTGTGTTTGTATCAAATATGATTCAATAAATCTTAAATATGAGCTCATTTCCTAAGTGATTTTTTATTCTTGTCTTAATAAGTTTTA
>CATKHJ010297198.1:0-25238 GCA_949750685.1 Vernicia montana
TAGTCGCACATTCACATTTTGTGCAAATTTTGATTATTTTTTTAATTTATATTTTTTAAGAATATTTAATAGATGTAAATTATTATTATTATTTTATTAAATTTAAATATTAATTTATGATAATTTTTAAATATTAATATAAATAAAATATATGAATCAATTAAGAAATAATTAAAATATATCAAATATATTTATTTAAATAAACTTTAATTGAAACTTATAAAAATAAAATAACATGAAAAAAAAATTAATAAATTGACTTTTTTCTTAAGCATTACTTCACACTCAGGGCAAAAATTTTAAAAGAATTACTTGAAAATAACCATATAACTCAAATGAAAGTTGTTTAATCAAATCTTAATTTTTTGAAAAATTAGAAAAAAATTAAGAAAAATCCAACAATATTCATGACTCCATATTTAGTTAAGGTAAAAAAAAATTCAATAATAAGCTATAAAGTTTTGGCGGTTAGGCATAAGGTCAAACAACCCAAATGCCATAGCAAATTAAAAAGATCACAAGCAGCCCAAGTACTAGATCGTACAAATGTTATAAATGGAGTTGGAGAAGATGTTTTTGAAATAAAGTTTTTTAGTCGGTACAAATGATATTTATTACTGTTTTTAGATTATTTTTGAAATTTTCTCATTTGTGAAAGAAATTTTTGATTGGGCGGGCTAAATTTTTAAAAAATTTAATAATTTTCAAAATTAAACCCAACCCACAAGTTCAACCCATCAATACGAAAGTCTTAATAACTACATGTATTTCATTTAAATGTATATGTTACATCATACATAATAATCTCTATTTATAATGGGAGATAAAGATATTTATGATATACTAATGAATTAAATTATAAATCACTCTTTAATATAAGTATTGACCAATCTATTAATTTTGTTAATAAATGATATATTTTCTCCTCTTAATCAGATTCCCCATAACAGTTTTGCCACCTTAAGCATAGTCCCTCCCAATCCTATCCACTATAAGTGGAACCATATGTTGTTTTATGTAAGAAGATTCCCTTGGCTAGAATAAATGAAAATTCATAGTATATGAAAATTCTATCAAATGTCATGCAATTGGAACCTAAGAGCAAGAGATTCTAATTCTAAGAACTTAGAATATCAATATAATAAAAAATGTATACTTGTAAATTTTTACATTTAAAGCCTCAAAAAATCTAATTAAAAATTCTATATTGGAGTGTTTGAAGGTGATCTGTTAGGGTTATAACTCAAAATTCTAATGAGATTTGGAAGAAATTTTTTCCTATTTTATATGTGAGAAATATTCATCAATTGAGTTAAGAATTATTTCCTATATAAAGTATAATTCTTATTTTAATGTTATTCTTAGTTGAGTGAGAATTCTTATTAAGTTGGAATTGTTAGAATTAATAGCGAGTAACATTATAAATACGAGTATCTTAGAAGAGATTCTTTGGCTCTTACCCAATAGTTAATGATGAGTCTAAAATCACCCGCTACTGTTGATGGAGGGCCCAGTTAGGGGGTAGGACTTGTGAACATAGAAAAAGATGATCAATGGCTCTCGGGGTTTGACCCCCGAGGAAGCCTCCAATGCCTAAGTCAGTGAGAGAATATGGAGAGGATAGAGAGAATTATGAATCAGGATCCTTTCTCTTTACTTTTCTATTATCTTTTATAAGGAAGGGTAGGGACCCCTATGGACGCGTGTCCTATACCTATTTGAGGTTATTTTTGGTCCTCATCAGAAGCCCCCCACTCTCTAGTTTGATTGAGTGTATCAAAGAGAAGGCTAAGGGAGTAGTTCGTTGTTTGTGATTCATTTGTATTATAGATGAAATTGTCAATTTGACTGCATCTGGTGAGCTTTGACATGAAGGCTGCTAGTTGCTTGAATGAGGAGGCGAGTGCATGAGCTCGAAATGATGGCAGCTGGGTGCCTGAATGATAAGGCGAGCTTAGGAGCTCAATTTGAAGGCAGCTGGGTACCTGAATGATAAGGCGAGCTTAGGAGCTCGATCTGAAGGCAATTGGGTGTCTGAATGATAAGGCGAGCTTAGGAGCTCGATCTGAAGGCAGCTGGGTGCCTGAATGATAGGGCGAGCTTAGGAGCTCGATATGAAGGCAGTTGGGTGCCTGAATGATAAGGCGATCTTAGGAGCTCGATCTGAAGTTAGTTGGGTGCTTGAATGATAGTAAGAGCTTAGGAGCTTGATATGAAGGCAGCTGAGTGCCTGAATGATAAGGCGAGCTTAGGAGCTCGATATGAAGGCAGCTGGGTGCCTGAATGATAGGGCGAGCTTAGGAGCTTGATTTGAAGGCAGCTGGGTGCTTGAATGATAGGGCGAGCTTATGAGCTTGATATGAAGGCAGCTGAGCGCCTGAATGATAAAGCGAGCTTATGAGCTTGATTTGAAGGCAGATGGGTGCCTAAATGATAAGGCGAGCTTAGGAGCTCGATATGAAGGCAACTGATGCCTGAATGGAAATGGTGAGCTGAAGAGCTCGATTTGAAGGCAGTTGGGTGCCTGAATGATAGGGCGAGCTTTGGAGCTAGATCTCAAGGTAACTGTATGCTTGAATGAAGGTGGCAAGCTGAAGAGCTCGATCTGGAGGCAGCTGGGTGCCTGAATGATAATGCTAGCTTAGGAGCTCGATCTGAAGGCAGTTGGATGCCTGAATGATAAAGCGAGCTTAAAAGCTCGATATGAAGGTAGCTGGGTGCCTAAATGATACGACGAGCTTAGGAGCTTGATTTGAAGGCAGCTGGGTACCTGAATGATAAGGCGAGCTTAGGAGCTCGATATGAAGGCAACTAATGCATGAATGGAAATGGCGATCTGAAGAGCTCGATCTGAAGGCAGCTGGATGCCTGAATGATAGGGCGAGCTTAAGAGCTCGATATGAAGGCAGTTGATGCCTGAATGGAAATGGCGAGCTGAAGAGCTCGATCTGAAGGCAGCTGGGTGCCTGAATGATTGGGCTAGCTTAGGAGCTCTATATGAAGGCAGCTCGATTTCATGAACAGAGATGAAAACTGTATGATTGTCACATCAGGATGTGGTCTTATAGATTCCATATAGCTCTAATCTTGGAATTTTCCAGTTTTCATATAATATGCCTTCTTGAGGAAGGTCTTAGTAAATAGTATGCCTAACTGAGAGGTCACCGGATAGACTGCTTCGTCAGTCGAAGGTAGGTCTTTGGATGAAATGCTTCGTCAATCGAAGGCACAAGTAATAATAACAATATATGCTGCTTTGCTGATCAAGAACCTTAGAGCTTCACTTCGCTGAAGGATACCTACAGATAAACTGCTTTATCAATTTACTGACAAAGATCTTCAGATAAACTGGTTTGTTTGCCAAAGGCTTTTAGAGCTTCGCTAAAGGCTTTGGAGCTTTGCTATTCGATGTCTTCGCCTGATAGACTTCGCCATTAGAGGTCTTCGCCTAATTGGGCATTAAATAATTGATGAAGCCCCCCGCTACCTGATAGAGGTCTTCGGATTGTCTGTCTTATTGATTGAAGACTTGTATATTTTTCCCCATCTCTAGAGGTTTTTATAAATTCTCTTCAGACAATCTGCCTCGCTGGTTGAGGATTTTAGAAATCCACCTCGTTAATTGAGGTATTTGATGCCCCATCAATATATGGCTTTAGATAGATCTTGCCTCACTCATTGAGGACTTAAGAAATCTTCTGATATGCCTCGCTGACCGAGGACTTATAAAATCATGTGCCTCACTTACGGAAGACTTCGGCTAAAATGCCTCGCTGACTAAGGACTTCAGAAAACCATCTCTTTAATTGAGGTCTTAGAATGATCTGCCTCACTGACCGAGGTCTCTGAATAATATGCCTCGTTGATCGAGGAATTATATAATCTGCCTCATTAATAGAGCGCTTTTGCCTAGCCGAACTAGGTCTTTAGTGCTTTTTGGACTTTCGCTTGGACTCAGTTTGGCCTTTTCCCTTTCCTGTAAGGAATTGCCTCGTCAGTCTTTTAAGATAGTCTCAAGAGGCTATTTTGCCTCTCTGGGAGGACTTTGGATAAACCCTGCCTCGTTCATGGAGGACTTATAAATTCTCCTCGCTTTATCGAGGTCTTCATTTGATAACTTGCCTCTCTAAACGATGACTTATAGAAAATCGACCTCGCTTATGGAGGACTTACAGAAAACCTGTCTCACTGATAGAGAACTTTTATAATAATCTTCCTCGACTTCTCGAGGGTTTTTAGAGATCCACTTCGCCCCCTCAATTTATGACTTATATAATAATGATAATTACCTTGTCTCTCAAGGTCTTAGAAATCCATGCCTCACTCAAAGAGGACTTTAGATAAGATGCCTCACTGATCGAGGACTTAAATAATTTACCTCACCTGGAGGTCTTCGAGAATAAATATGCCTCGACTTTTCGAGAACTTAGATAATAATATGCCTCGACTGTTGAGGACTAAGAGATCCGACTCGCCAAGAGGTCTTTAATAATTTGCCTCGACTTTATCGAGGACTTATATAATAATCTGCCTCAACTTTAGAGGACTGATTAGTTTGACTCCCTAGGAGGACTTAATATATTTGCCTCGACTTCTCGAGGACTTTAGAAATCCAGCCTCATCAATAGAGGACTTCAAGAAAATATGCCTCATTGATGGAGGACTTTAATAATAATTTGCCTCGACTTTTTGAGGTCTTATTTGCCTGGACTTCTCAAAGACTTATCTGTCTCGACTTCTCGAGGTCTTTAAAGAAATCCAGCCTCATCAATAGAGGACTTCAAGAAAACCTGCCTCATTGATGGATGACTTTAATAATAATTTGCCTCGACTTTTCGAGGACTTTAGATAAATAATCTGCCTCGACTTTATCGAGGTCTTTAGAAATCCACCTCCTTTGGAGGTTTTCATATAATAATAATATGCCTTACATTCGCTAGGTCTTTGGTGCCTTGTTTTAACAAGGTCTTTTGCCTATTGAACTTTCGCCTGGACTACTCGTCATATCTGGCTCTTCGCCTGGACATTCATCTTTCGAGCTAGTCTCAATAGGACTTAAGTGATTTCTTTTCTTTTCTTTTCACTTTTTTTATAATCCTTTATAAAATACAGGATTTTCTTTTACAAGTACATTTAAATGATTGCACATTGTATACAATTACAATATTATTTGCTAAAATGAAATGACTTGTCTTCAGACAGCTTCGTTTGTTCGCATGCCTTGCATAGTTCTTGAGCACTTTATCATCGTTTTATTTATTTCTTTGTCAAGCTGTTTTGTAGTTGAGTAGCTTCTGTGGAGAGCTTGAAAGTTTCTTTTGTGAGTTATTTCTCTTCCCCCGCGCTCCCCCCCCCCCCAAAGAGGGAACTTTTCCCTTTGTAGCTTTTTTGACAAAGTATGAGTCTCTTTGGCTCTTTATTTTCTTCTTTTGTTGCTTTGTATCTGAGCTTTTTTTCTTGCTTAGAGTTCACTAGGTCTTTTGCCTTGATTTACCAGGGCTTTCTCCTTAATTTATTAGGTCTTTTGCCTTGATTTACCAGGTCTTTCGGCTTGATTTATCAGGGCTTTGCTTTAATTTATCAAGGCTTTCACCTTGATTTACCAGGGCTTTTCCTTGATTTACCAAGTCTTTTTCTTATTAGACTTTCGCCTAGACTCAGTTTGGCATTTTAGCTTTATTATAGCAGGCCTCGTCGGTCTTTTAAGCTAGTCTCAATAGGTTACTTTTTGGTCTTTTCTTCTCTATTGTGGAGAGCTTCGCCTGTTGGGATTTATCTTGGAGTACTCGTCACAATTTTCATATTGCCTCTACTTTCCTCTTTTGAGCTTATCCTGACAAATTCTGTAATCTTTCCTGTCACAAACAAGGATTATACCAACATATTTGCAGATAAAATATAATATATGTGATTTATGAATCACAAATTCATGCAAGATGCTCATTCTGGCTATACGGCAATATTCTCAGAAAAATATTTATGTGTGTATCATGAATTCACGCAAAGTCCAAGTAGACTTTAATAATTTTCTACTCAATAAAGAGTAATTTAGTAGCATTTTTAGCTAATAGAGCATGCTGTAAGCTGAAATTAATTCATTTAAGTAATGAATTTCAATTGAATCATGCACAATGATTTGCATGTAAAAGTGATTTTGTGGACTTTGAGAGACTCTTACTCCCTCGCAAAAATAATTGATTCACTTAGAATCTATTTTAAGAGAATAATCTGCTTTCGATGTAAATCTTGATTTTTAAGCAATAAATTGCATGATAAATGACATTTGGATGCACAATTAAGCATGCATATCATTCTCAAATATGGCATAGCATTTTATGTTGCATGATCATAGCAGATAATTTACTCATGCAAAAATATGCATATATTTGCAATTTATTTAAGCAATTAATATTGCGAAATTTAATTTAAAGCATGAAAAATATAAACATATTTGGATTAGGCAATTCACCTTCGCCCTTTGGCTTCATCTCTGGGCTTCGCCCTTTGGCTTTAGCCTCTTTGACCTTCGCCCTTCGGGCTTCGTCCTTTGACCTTCGCCTCTAGTCTTTGACCTTCATTATTCGTCTCTGGTCTTCGACCTTCGACCTTCGTCTCTGGTCTTCGACCTTCGACCTTCGTCTCTGGTCTTCGACCTTTGTCTCTAGTCTTTGACCTTCGACCTTCATCTCTGGTCTTCGACCTTCGACCTTCGACCTTCGACCTTCGTCCCTAGTCTTCGACCTTCGACCTTCGTCCCTGGTCTTCGACCTTCGACCTTCGACTCTGGTCTTCGACCTTCGACCTTCTTCTCTGGTCTTCGATCTTCATCTCTGGTCTTCGACCATCGACTCTGGTCTTTGACCTTAGTCTCTGGTCTTCACCAATTGGGCTTGAGAAATCCTATAATGTTGTTGACAACTTCAAAGACTGATTGGAATAATTCTGGATCCATAAAATGCATTGTGAAGCTGAATAAGCTATTTTTTTTATAGTCCGGCTAATTGATTTGCGGCATTTGAATGCGCGTTCGGGATGGAATTTCGACGAATGGGCTTCGGATCCGCGATGTACGCATAAAATGCAAAATTCTGGATTTTCGAGCCTCGCCGGCACGTGGTCGGCCTGTGACCGGAGTTTCGCCGGTGATGTCCTTTGGAGTCGGGGAAGGTACCACTGGACTCGTTTTGGTGCTAGGATTCCAAAAATGTAGGCCACTCACCGTGAATCTTTGCCGTTTAGCCGTAAATGGCTTGTAAAGGTGCGGTGGCTAATTTTTTGATCTGGCATTCCGGCGACATATCGGCTGCATGGTTGGTATTGAAATGAAGCTGGGACTGAAAAAAATCCATGGACACCAAAATCATCTGAAATCGATGTCGGAGTTGGCCGAAAAACTTTAGGTGGCGATTATGCCGCCTTCCGTCGGTGGTTTGCGCCGATTCTGCCTCCCCTAGAGTCGCCGGCAGCTGGGGTTAGTATAGGTGCTAGCGGTGTCGTGAACGGATGGCCGGAGGTGGGTGGTTTGATACCACCGCCTCTCATTTCTCTGTCCTCCCTCATGTTTCTCTCTCTTCTACTTTTCAGTTCTGCTGTTTGTTTTTTTTTTTGGTGATGATTTTTTGATGAAGCGAAACTAGATTTGTTGATCAATCCCCGGAAAAAATTAAGATTGCCGAAAATATTGAATTTGGTAAAAATATTGAGCTAAGAACACGACATTCTTGTACCGGTTCCCACAGACGGCGCCATTTTAATGAGTCTAAAATCACCCGGTACTGTTGATGGAGGGCTTGGTTAAGGGGTAGGACCTGTAAACAGAAAAAAAGAGGATCAATGGCTCCCAGGGTCTGACCTCCGGGGAAGCTTTTGATGCCCAAGTCAGTGAGAGAATATGGAGAGCATAGAGGGAATTATGAATCAGGATCATTCTCTTTACCTTTCTATTACTTTTTATAGGGAATGGTAGGGACCCATATGAATGCTTGTCCTATGCCTATTTGAGGTTATTTTTGGTACTCAACAATTGAGTTATGACTTTTGCCTAATAATTGAGTTATATCGTTTGCCCAATAATTGAGTTAAGTTATGACGTTTGCCCAATAGTTGAGTTAGGGTTTTTGCCCAATGATTAGTGTGTAACAAAATGTATGGATATAGTATTTTTACTATGAGTGATGATATTGTAAGAGGATTTGCAATTTTGTCCGTCTAAAAATTATAATATGATGATTTAGTAAATTATTTCCTCAAAAGATCGTAAACGTAGGTCTATTAAGAAATTAAATCACATAAAATTATATTTCTCTAACACGATCATATGTTATTGTATATCAAGTTAAGCAAATTAAAAAAATAAAACATGAGTATCACTATATAATAAGTTTAATTCTTACAGTTTCAGATACTGTGCTGATCCTCACATGTAGAGGCAATAATTTTCTTGAGGTGAGAATTGTAGGCAAATTGTCGCTCTATTGGAATTAAATAACGTGCCTTCTCTATGTAATGCAATGTTGTTTTGTCTTTTAGTTGCCTGCAATTAATTAAGTGTGTAAAGTAATTAATTAAAATAATTAAATTAATGAACATATGTGTTCATACTCTTTCAAGTTACGAGCAGCTTCCAGATTGAAAATTTTGTCATTTTCTCCCCCACAAAAGATGTATCTTCTGCAATGAAGAATGAATTAAAAAGTTTTTTAAGTAATAATAAACAAAATTTTATTAACTTATGAAACAACAAACATTTTAGACTTAGGTTGACAAAAAAAAGCTATCAGTCATCTGTACTTTTCTTTCTATACTCGTAACCTTTTAACTCACGAGATAATACAATTTAATTTTATTTAGTTTTTTTTTCATTCAGTTAGCAAGTCAGTTAGTTGGTTATTAGCTAGTCTGTTAGTCTTTTAGCCAGCTGGCTCTAATTAGTTTTTTAGTCTTCTGTTAGCTTCTAGCTAAAGCCTTAAACTTGTATGTAAACCTCTTTCCTTCTGATGTAAATGTACGAATTCATTCTAGAATAATACTGTCACGACCCAATTTCTGAGCCGCGATGGTCTTAGAGTATGGGTAGGCATAAGGCCACCGAAAATCCGTAGAACCCATACACACTACACAATCCAATACAGTATCATGCATCTAAACCATAATCATTTCATGACATTACATCATATCATATCCCAAGATCAGAATCTGAGCACATATAAACGTATTCTTCTCATCACATGGTTCTCAATAGCATCATAGTATTTATCAATTAACTCATATGTATTCTTCTTTACATATAGCTCTTACTATATAGACATCAATTACAATACTTTTTTAACACTTATGGAGCTATTAAAATAACTTTAACATATACATATATATATCAAATGGAACTTTACTTTAATAAGAAAATTCTCAAGTGAAAATTGATGCTTGAGGGACCACTTGCTCACTATGCTGCTCCCTTGAAAAATGGAATCACTAATGAGATAAAACAGTAAGTAAAGAATATGCTACCATACTTGTGAGGCTAGGTATTTCAAAACTAGCTTACAAGGATGGCTCATGCTTATTTATCACTTGGCTCGTATACTTGTTTTCATGAAATGAAGGGTAGAAGAATCATAATGACAATGATTTTAGTATTCGAAGATTTATATATAATATTTGGAACTTGAACTCATGGATTTTGGAAGTATCCACTTTAGGCATAAATGATTTCTTATAACTCTTAACTTGTGGATATTTGGGTCTTGTAATCACATGGGCTTATTTTTATCGTACTTTAGATTAAGGATTTTATACAATTGATCTTTATAACAAAAGTTCATATAGATTGACTTTGGTATTACATAGATTAAAATATATATATATATATATATATATATATATATATAAAATAATTCTTTATTCATATAAGATGTGGAAGTTTAGTAAAAACTTATACGCTTATACTTTTGAAAATACATATATAAATAGAATCTCATAATCAATTACTTGTTTTCAAATAGCTTGTAAAATCAATGATTCATATATTATAAAAGAATATTAGATTTAAAATATTAGATACTTTGACTTCAGTATTTAAAAAACATAACATAAATGAAATACGTATATGTATACAAAAGGGGTTTTGTATACTCTAACTTATATAACTTTGGATAACATATATACTTATATGCCATAAATGTCAAGGTCGATGACATATAGGCGATTTGGTTTAGAATGCAATTGGCTCACGGTTATCCTGGTTTAAGGATCAATTGGTTTACATATCACTTTGTTTCTCGTTATATACTAATGGGTCTATCAATCAATTAGATTGGTCTCAATGAAAGAAATGGCTCATAACTCAGCTTATCAATAGGGTTTGGCAGAGATCATCACATATATTTTGAGGCAGAGGCATTATAGCATACCCGAAGCAGAGGTTCATGAATGAACATGCTCCCATAACTCGTAGTTGGGACAAAGGCACTTGTGGCATGTCCGAAGCATAAAGCTCCCTTATAGTTGGGGCATAGGCATATATTTTTGGCATAACTCGAAGCAGAGGCTCTCATGTGAGCATACTCCCATACCTGTGTACACAGTCATGATACATATCATTTACAATATCTCTTGCACATATCTTTTGGTTCACATAGAAGGAATCAATAGTACTCATGGTTCAAATGGCTCATATGGTTTCATGGATGGAATTTCAACATTTATGGGATTCACATAGTTCTCAAGGTTCTCATGGTTATTACAATGGTTTTCAAATCATGGTACAATCTCATAATCATGGTACTTTTAGAATTGGTACATTCACATTCACATATATGTATACTTATACTTATATACATATTCATTCTCATCATTTTTGGAACTTAAAACATATACTTATACTCATTACTTTTGGAAAATATACTTTATAACCTTTAAGGATTTTCAAATAATTCTTGTGAAGGGATTTTCAATAATTTAATAGTGAACAATATGGATCTTATACTCATGAATTTCAATTACACTTAGCTCGTGAACAAATATTTACATATAACGTATAACAAGTGTCAAATGGACACATTGTTCTCATGATGGCATATAGCTTAAGAATTTGGAAACAAGCACAAAGGCTTTACATGAATGAATAGTATGATTAACATAATTCATGAACAATATGAATTATTTCATAGTACAAGAAATTATATTTTTGGTAGCACATACAATGAAGAAGGCATTACAAGCCTTTATGGATCAAATACAAATATAATAGTATATTTTCTACTCACCTCTTACTATTCCTTTCCAATGCTCATATCACCATTCTCATATATGAAACTCATCACTTTCTTGGCTCATGTTGCCTACATATGAAATTCCAATTCACATATTAACTATACTTCATGTAACCTTAGCCTTATAACTTGTTTTCTTCAAATCTAATTATGAATTTTCAATTCTTACTCTTAACTATCAATTATCTCTTAACCATTTACAAAATACTCAAACTTGATTCTAGGGTTAATACATATTAGGGTTTATATGGATCTAGCTCAATAAAACTTATATCTTGCAATCAATGCTATAAACATCATCTATTTAACTCATAACTTAATATTAAACCTTAATCAAATAAAGCCTAAAAGGAAAATCAAAGATCAGAAGATTTACCTCAAGGATTTCCCTTTAACCTTAAATTCATAGATCTTCCAAATCAAGAAGAAATCCCCTTAGATCTTATATATTCTCTGATATCTTGAGTATAAAATACTAATCTTAGCCTTAGAGAAACATATATAGAGTTTGATAGGGTTTAGGGGCTGTTAGGGTCAGAGAAGATGAAACGATTGCAAGTTCCTCGCATTAGGGCCACTGTTGTCCTTATATATCCCATCATGAACGAGTGTTCACTTCTTGTGAACATGCGTTCATGCTCAGATGAACGAGTGTTCATCACATGTGAACGTGCGTTCAAGTTTATTCCCAGAAAACTTATTGTTCACACAGGGAGACCTTGAACAAGCGTTCAAGCTCCTGTCCAGATTCTTTACTATTCACACAGAGAGGTTTTGAACGTGCATTCACTAAGATGAACGAGCGTTCAAGCCCTGCAATAGCCAAAACTCATTCAAACTTGCTTCCAATCCCACAAACTCACTCTAATATCATTCTGACATATCAAGCAACCCTCAATGCACATTATACCGTCATAAACTCATTCTGTAAGCCTCATCTCATTACCAACATAACTTAATCTTCATGTAATACTTAACATATAACTCATAGCTCATAATATACACATGATACACATCTTGTAACTCATTCTCATACACATGAACCAATACTCATACACATGATTAACAAGAAATCTATATGAACTTGGGTATTACATAATCCTTGCACTTCCAATTCAATCCATCACGACACTTGGAACTCATTTGACTTAAATCGCGAAAAATTCATACCCAAACTCATACCATGGCAATCCACATACATTATTCATCTATATTTTCAGTATACAAGACCAACTTGAAGTTGGGGTACTACAAATAAAGAAACATTCCTTGAAATGGTATCAAAGCATTTTCTCTCATTTTCTTTTTCACTTTCTCAAAAAACAAACACATTTTACCCATTTTGATTTCGTTGAAATTCTCAAAGAAAATTACAGCATTTTGTTCATCTTTTCATTGCGAATTGTTCTCTACAATTTTTACTTTTGTCCAAACTCTTTTTCTTTGATCGATTCACAGTTTTTCAATGGCAAACCCTAATTCAAAAGCAAAATTAAAAGATCCTAAAAGTCCTTATCACCTTCATCCAAATGAAAATCCTTTGTTAATACTTGTATCTCCAGTACTTTCTAGTTCAAACTATCATTCTTTGGCCAGAGCAATGAAAATGGTTCTTTAATCTAAAAACAAGCTCAAATTTGTTGATGGAAGCATCAAGATACCAGTAACTAATGATGCAAATTACCAAGCATGGGAAAGGTGTAATACCATAGTTCAATCATGGCTTTTTCAAGCAATTTCTCCTTCTATTCAGAAAAGTGTGATTTGGCTAGATGCAGCGGTTGATGTGTGGAATGATCTCAGAAATCGTTTTTCACAAGAAGATGCTTTTCGCATAGCATAATTGCAACTTTGCAAGAAGAAATTTACTCATTTCAACAGAAAACTCTATCAATCACTGATTTCTTTGCTCAGTTGAAGATCTTATGGGATGAATTGACCAATTTGAGACCAATTCCTGTGTGTAGTTGTGATCCTAATATTGGAAAATTTTCTGAGATATTTCACACACACAACGGAAGTAGAAATTAATAAATAATCCACACCATTACGTGATTCAATTTCTCAATAAATCTACATCCGCAATCTAATAAATTATAATTATTATAGTTACACGGTACAATTTTTGAACGGAGAAAATTGTAAACACTTTCTCATACAACACAGAATAACTCAATACACCATTTCTCACAGTGAATAAGAATTAAAGAAATATAGAATAATTTTTGAATGGATAAAATTATCAAAATCCTCTCACAAATAATTAGAAATACTTTTCTCTCATAAAAATATTCCTCACCATATCACACTTATTTATAAGCCTCTGTTTCTTTTCTCTCACATACACAAAACTCTCTCAATTTTGTGATATATGTTATGAATCTAATGAGGAATGGAGGGAGCCTTTATATAGGTTCCAAACCAAATCTTTTGTCAAACATGTAGGCACCATTGTGCCTACATATTTAACTCCCCCTGCTTTTTTTTCCTTTCTTTTTCAACAATTATTTTTTTGTTATTAGGCTTGTGGGCCTTTCATGTTAAAGAGACCCACATCTACTAACAAATCTCTCCCTCACAACAACATGGATGGCTTCATTATGACTGCAACTTTGTCAGTCTTTCCAGTGAGTATGGGTCTCTTCATGCTCCCCTTCAAGTAAGAGTCTTCTATACTTTGAGGTTTAATGGTCTTTTTAAGAACCAGTTTATAAGGTTCTCCCCTTTCTGCTGATGTGAAATTAATACTTTGCTTCAAAATTTCACATACCTCAACCTTGTTAGAAAATCAAACTCTCTTTGTATTTTTCTCGATTTTCTTCACTTTACTGCTTCATGTCTGCAAAAGGGAATGACCGTCCAAATAGCAAATATTTTTTCCTTTCTTCCTACATTGCATTACCAAACTACCTCATCTATATACTTTACATATTTTTCCGATACCAACATATTTGTACTCATGCGATGTCAGCTCTCCTAGTGAAATTATGTTTGCTCATGCAATATGTACAAATTTCACATTGGAAATATTTTTTATAGCACCATTGCAGACTTTCGGGCGAACTCTCCCAAGGTCTTCAACCTTCAACTTTAATTTGTTTTCCACATTGATGTAGCCAAAATCTCCATCAGTATGTAAAGTATTAAACATAACTCGATCTCTGCATATGTGCACATCAAAAGCAGAATCCATCACCCAGTTAGAATTCCTCTCACCAGAGCAACTACCAACATCTTTACCTTGTACTAGGTGGAATTCATCATCAAACTCATCACTATTTTTGATCATATTAAAAGAATCTCACTCCTCTCAACTAGTGCTATGCCCTTACTTTCAGTTGAAGTGCTCTCACCTTTCATCATTCTCTCATTTTCTCTTAACATCGTTGTCACCTCAATCAACTTTAGTGTGATTTTTCTAGCACATATTGTTTGTACCAACATTTTGTAGGATTTGGGAAATGATGCAAGCAAAAGTAACATTTGCTCCTTATCTTTAACTTTTTCACTAGCATTCAGCAGCTGGCACACTAGCTGATTAAATTTATTGATGTGGTCATGGAGCTTTCCTCCTTCCTCCATCTTGAGCGAATACATCTCTATTTTCATGAACAACCGGTTAGTCAACGACTTTGACGTATAGATCTCCTCCAATTTGTCCCACAACTTCTTTGGTGACGTCTCCTTAATTACTTTAAATTTTACTTGTGGGGCAAGTGCTAACCGGATGGTGCTCATCGCCTTCCTTTGGATAGTCTTCCATTTGCTCTTAGTTATACTTGCTGGCTTTTCTTCATCTAAAGCCGAATCAAAACCCTGTTGCACCAAAAGGTCCTGAATAGTACTCTACCATAGAGTAAAATTACCCTTTCCATCAAACAAAGGGATTGTATACTTTAGTGTACCCTCCATGGTGTCTAGAAACGCCTTTGGTGAGAACACCTTTCACCAAGGTAGCACTAAATAATCCAAATTTTTTGTGAAATGAATATCTTCAAAATTTCTGCTGCGGTACCCAGTAAATAGTATCCGTCACTATTCACAGCATGCAAAAAAATATATATATTTTTTATGTTCCAAAAAATTTCTCTCTACCCCAAAATAAGAACCAAGAGTTTTGATACTATTTGTTGGGAAATTTTCTAGGATATTTCACACACACAACGGAAGCAGAAATTAATAAATAATTCACACCAAAGATTATAAGAATTTTACGTGGTTCAATTTCTCAATAAATCTACATCCATGATCCACAATGGATAATTCACTATAATTCTTATAGTTACACGGTATAATTTTTGGAAGGAGAAAATTGTAAACCCTCTCTCACACAACATCTAATAACCCAGTACACTATTTTTCACAGTGATCAAGAATTAAAGAAATGTAGAATAATTTTTAGACTGACAAAAATTATCAAAATCCTTTCATAAATAGTTAGAAATATTTTTCTCTCATAAAAATATTCATCACCATATCGCACTTATTTAGAAGTCTCTGCTTCTTTTCTCTTACATACACAAAACTCTCTTAGTTTTGTGATCTGTGTTATGTATCTAATGAGGAATGGAGAGAGCCTTCATATAGGCTCCCAACCAAATCCTTTGTCAAATATGTAGGCACCGTTATGCCTACATATTTGACTCCCCCTCCCTTTTTTTTTTCTTTTTTTTTCAACAACTATTTTGTTGTTATTAGTCTTGTGGGCCTTCCATGTTGGAGGGACCCATACCTACTAACACCTAAGTGTGATTTTGGGGCTATGAATATTGTCATAACATATCAGCATAGTGATTATGTTATTAGATTTCTGCGAGGGCTTAATGAGAACTTTAACACTGTTTGTTCACAGATCATGCTTTTTGATCCTCTACCCTAAATTAACAAAGTCTTTGCATTGGTGATACAACATGAGAGACAAATGGGAGCATTAAATACAACAGGAATTACTGAACCATCAGTGTTATTTGGAAGGGTTAATAATTCTGAGACAAATGTGAATTATGCAGCTAATCAAGGTCAGCAAGGAAAGTACAATATTCCTCTGGGAATGCAAGGTAGAAATCAAATTTCTGGAAATTCTGGGAATGTGAATTTTAACAATGGACCAAGAAGGAATTATAATTCTTCAAAGTGTACATTCTGTAGGTATATAGGTCAAACTGTGGATGTTTTGTTATAAAAAAACATAGGTATCCTCCAGGTTATAAACCAAAGAATAGAAATTTTGGATCATCTGCTAATCAGTTGGACGTCTCTTTTGAGAATTCTCAATCTACTGAAGAATGACTTGTTCACATTGTTGTATACAAGACTGAGTATGCTACTAACACTAATTACAATGTTGGAAACTATAATGGTGGTACTTGGAATACTGGAGGCTTTAATGCACCTGTGATAACTTTGGAGCAGTACTCTAAGCTACTGACTCTTTTACAGCAAGCCTCAGTGAACAATGACATGCCTACTCATGTTAACATAATCTCCAGTAATTTTGTTCCTCAACTTGAATCTTCAGGTAATCATTATTGCCTCAATACTTTTGTTCAACCTCAAAACTCTAATGATTGGATTCTAGATACTGCAGCTACAGATCATATTACTTGTAGCATTACATTGTTCAAGATCTTTAGAGCAATCTCTGGTATATTTGTGAATCTGCCTAATGGTGACAAGGTTTATATGTCTTATGTAGGAGTTGTATTCTCCATGATGTGCTTCTAGTTCCTAATACTGGAAGATGATTGGATCAGTTGAGAAGATCAATGGATTATATCATCTGTCTCTCTAGTCTGCTGTTTCTTCTATCTCCAGTTCATTTGCTTTGAATAATCTAGTTCCTGCTTCTTGTAATAATGTGTTTGTTGGTAAGATCAATAAGACTGATGTCTGGCATTACAAACTTGGTCACCTTTCTATTCCTAGGCTTAAGCTTCTTTAATATGTAGATCCTACTATTTCCCTTCCATCTCATATAAATTGTGACATTTGTCACTATGCAAAATAAAGAAAAATTCCATTTCCTGTAAGCACATCAGTAACTAATAATGCTCTTGATTTGGTTCATGTTGATATCTAGGTGTGAGGCCTCGCCCTCCCCTCACTAGGGAAAGATGCCTTAAGGAAAGGTGAACGATTTTTAAGAGAGCTTAGGTACGAGTTTCGGTACTCACGATTGAAAGCGACTATCACCTCGAAAAATTGATTTGATTTTGAAAAGGGTTTGGGAGTCGCCACCCTAATTTATTTTAAATGAAAAAATTAAGGAAAAATCCAAATTGACTCCAATTCATTAATCTTTGATTAATTTACCCAAGGATAAAGTCACTAGCCTTCGAACCAAGTTGAACTCGGGGACAAGGTTTTTGGCTTTAAAATAATCTCAATTTGGCTTCCAAGTTTGATTTGACTTGAAAATTGATTTCATGGATGACGAGTATTAATGACGATTATAATGCATGAACATGGCATAATTATGAATGCATGGAGAAAGTAAAGAGCAAGTAATTGAAAAAATCCACAAGTTAAGGAGGGTGTTCTCTCTAATCCTTATGGATTCTAGGAAAATCACAAAATCGCTCCTTAACTTCAAAATAATTAACAAATTGTATTAATTAAAGTTTATAAGAGAGTGAAAAATAAAAAGGGAAAGGGATTAATTGGGATTCGAATTTGAGACTTGAATTTAGATTCCAAGCGTGCCTACGTACCCCAATGAATAGAGATCAAAACCTACGTAGTTCACTCCATGGTGAGGTGGAGGAGTTTTGGGATTAATTAGATTGATTGAGTTGATTTGATTTGCTGTGTGAGTGAGGGTAAGGGATTATACCTTCTTTTTAGAAATATGTGATTGGTGGATGATTTTACCGGATCAGAATTCCGTTTTGAAGAGGTGGATTGGATTAAATTAACCTTAGAGGAGATTAATTTAAAATAATTGATTACTCAATTCTTAATTAATTAAAATGATTAATTAATTAAAGTGATTAATCAAAATGATTAATTAATCAAATTGAGTGGAGACTAAATGAGAATTAATTAATTAAAATCAAAGAGAGTTTTAATTAATTAATGAGAGAGAAAGGGTAGTAGAAAATTCAATACTAACTCTTGGTGTGTTTTGAAATGAGAAATGGAGGGGGTATTTATAGAAAATGAAGGTGGGTAAAAAGACCGAAAAGGGCTGAAAAGTAAGCTGGAATAGGGGCAAAATAGGAATTTTCGTGCACAGGGGACCAGCCGCCAGGACCCGTTGCGGATCCGAGTCAGATCTACGCGGGTCCGTGTCAGAAACTCGAGGAGGGCCGCCAGATGGGCCTGCGAACCCACCAAGGAGGATGGTGGATTCTCCGGTGCATCCGGCGGACTTGTCAGCGTCGTACTATCGGTACTGACAAGCGTGTCAGGTGGGCCTGCACTGACGCACCAGATCGGTCGCGGCCGCCGCGAGGCGTCTGGCAAGTCTGCAGGAGTCCTTGCGTCCCTCACGGACGTACGCAGGTGGCCTATGGATCTGCAGGCCTGCCTTACGGACATCCGCATGGCAGCTCAGTTTCTAAGTCTTTTTGTCCTCCGGCTCAAGTTTTCAGGGCTTTTGGGTCAATTTTCGGGATATTCTGAAGTCTGAAAAATTACCGATCAGTGGAAGTGGATCCAAAATTAATTATCCTTGTAGTATGATGTCTGAAAACCAATTTTTACTCCGGGAGAACTGCCCCCTTGACCCCTGCCAGTTTACCGGCTAGCGGGACCGCTGTACTGACTCTGCGTAGAGCATTAAATTTAGCAGGTGTCAAACTGCAATGACATTATGAGGGTGCAAAATTGAAGGTTCACAGTTGCCCCTCATCAGAATTGTCTTGTCTGTAAGGCGATTCTGATGATAGTGAATCCAGGAGAAGAGATGGTATAAGGAACCAAAGTGATGCCTAGGTCAGTGTTTAAACATGTTTGGGTGAGAGACATGTTTGAAAAGGAAGATGACAAAAGAAACCACATGGATGTTTAAGAAATTATTCCTAAACATTTATGGGTGGAGAATGTGACTGAGTTTAACTGGAGAATGGACCACAGGGATGTCTAAGCAATCGTTCCTAAACATTTATGGGTGGAGACTGACTGATAAATGGAAAAAAAAAAAAAAAAAAAAGAACCAAAGAGATATCTAGGCTAATGGCTAGATATTTTTGGGTGAAAGATTGGGCTTACTTAGATGGGAGAATGGACCACAGAGATGTCTAAGTAATCATTTTCTAGACATTTCTGGGTGAAATTTTGAAGGACTTTGATAGAGATGAAGGAAAAGGAACCACAAGGATGTCTAGGTGACAATTTCTAAACATTTATGGGTGGATTGACTGACAAAGGATGATACTCCCGGTATCTTCAGGAGATTTTGAATGATTAGGATAAAAAAAGGTAAGAGCCTCGGCTTATGGCGAGTCGACTCAAAAAGTTTTTGAAAAGATTTTAGTAAGAGGGAGCCTCGACCTATGGGGAGTCGGCTCAAGAGGTTCTTTGAAAAGATTTTGGTAGGAGGAGAGCCTTGGCCTATGACGAATCAGCTCGAGAGATTTTGAAAAGATTTTGGTAGGAGGGGAGCCTCGGCCTATGGCGAGTCGGCTCGAGAGATTTTGATTTAATCGATCAGGTAGATGACCCTTTTAAATTCGTTGATCGAGTGGAGGACCCTGCTCTATGCAAAGATTGTGTAAAGGTTGTTTGAAAAAGGGATACCTTATTTTGTGTAAAGGTTGTCAGTTGATTGAAAGACATGAGTCTTGAAGGCTATCTTGGGATTGTTTGAAGATAAGAATGCATGATGGTGTATGATTGCAGATGATCGCATATGCATGTATATTTGTGCATGTTTCTGTATATATATTTTGGGATTCATGAACTCTATGTTATGGATGATCTGTGATGATGCATCTAGCAAATGAATGTATGGATGCAAAAGGGTAGATTCACGGGTTTTCTCTGTGTATGTTATGAATGAAATTTGCATGTAATGATCTTGGAACAAAGTGGCTTATAGGTTGCGAAATGATTCTTTGGTGGGTTCTTAAGGTTGTCTTAGGAATGTTTGACAAATCTATGATATTTTTGAGTGATGACCATAATGGGTAACCTAAACCCTAAGCAGAAAGGTGTTTATGCAAATTAGATACCTTGAACCAATGATTGGTTGTCTGAAAGGTGATTTTAGAAAGATGGGAAAAGAAACCAGTTTGATGTCTAGGTGAGTGTTTAGACATTTTTAAGTGACGAGAATAGATGATTCTAAGATAAAGGAGGATGGAAAAGAGAGTCTCGACCTATGGCGAGTTGGCTCGAGAGATTTTGAAAAGATTATGGTAAAGGGAGAGTCTCGACCTAAAACGAGTCGGCTCAAGAGATTTGGAAAAGATTCTAGTAAGGGGAGAGCCTCGACCTATAGCGAGTCGACTTGATAAATTCTGAAAAGAGGAGAGCCTCGACCTATGGCAAATCGGCCTGAGAAATTTTTAGACTCGGCCTATAGCGAGTTGGCTCGAGAAGTTCTTAAAAGATGAGAGAGCCTCGGCCTATGGCGAATCGGCTTGAAAGATAAGATTTAATCGGTCGGGTGAACTTTTTTTGAATTGGCTAATCGGGTGGAGGGCCCTTTGACTTGATTGATCGGGTGGAGGATCCTTTGACTTGGCTGATCAGGTGGAGGATCTTTTGACTTGGATGATCAGGTGAAGGACCCTTTGTGAAGAGATTTGGTTGATTCTGATTTAAGGAAATCGACCTATCTGTTAGGCAACCTAGGTCTTGGGCTTAGGAGATTGGACTCTCTTTGAACTGTGAGAGGGATATGCTTTGATTTCGGTCCATGGTGGAACCTTTTGGGTAGCTCGATTTCATCAAGGAGCTGAGGCTTTGGAAATGAGAGGTAGGCTTTCCACAAATGGCTTAGGCGATGTTAATTCTGAGTGAGGTTTGGTCTGTTCTGGTTCTGCCAAGGAGTTTCAACTTTGTGATTTTGTTACTATGGCTCATGGAAATGAAGGAATGCATTATCTAGGCTAGGAAGACTCTTCAGGATATTACTTTTAGGATTCAGCGGGATTGGCATAGAGGTTAGGATGGACTTTTAGGAATGAAAGGGAGCCAAATGGTTTAGGTCTTGTGGTGACTTGAGCACTTTGATAGGAAAATAAGACTTAGAGATCATGCCCCTGATAAAGGAAGATTGACTATCCGAAGATGACTCAAAAGGACGAGAATGACCTTGAAAAACCATGCCCCTGATGACACGTAAGGGAAAATTTTACTTGCGACGATTTGACTTTGAACATTTTATTCATTTTCTATGATTCTTCAACGAAAGAAAGGATTGACGCAAAGGAAATACGACCCTAAAAAGGGTAAAATTATTTGACTGCTTTTGGAATAAAATGAGATAGGACACATTACCCATTTTTTATTTTGAATATGACAAATGGATCTTGACATGACTCCTGATAGAATCCAATTTGAATGACACACCTCTTTTTTTTTTATTTTAGCTCTAACTTCTGCCCGATTCGCCCTTTCGGGTTTTCAACTCGACAAGCTTACTCTAATTTCTGCCTAAACCGTCCTTTCGGATTTTCGGCTTAGCGAGCATTTTCTGTTTATTATTTTTTTGTTTAAGCAAAAAGAATCAAGTGAATGATGCATTAGGCACAGAGAAAATAAGAATGAGACTCTTTTTCATGTTTTGTACTATGATTTGGACCGCACCTGAATTGGGCTGCCTAAGTATCCCTTACATCATTTTTATGTCAGTAATTTTCTTTTAGGGAGAATCAGATCCACGTAGTTCTGATTACAATGCATTGAAGATAGAGAAACTAACTATAGACACTACATTCAGATAAAGTATCTCTTTAGTTGATCAAGTTTGCAAGGGTTGGGGGATTTGTTCCCATCCACGTTCATGAGAATGACGCCTCCTCCAGATAGATTTTTCTTGAGTACGTATGGTCCAGCCCAATTTGGTCTAAACTTTCCTCTTGGGTCGTGCACAGGAGCTCGAATCATTTTTAGGACAATATTCCCTTCTTGCAAACAATTTGTCTTTCACCTTTTGTTGAAGTGTCTGGCTATCTTCTGTTGATAACCTTAAATCTTGTACAAAGCATCCATTGTCTTTTTGTCGATGGCATTCAGTTGGTCATGGTACCATTTGATTCACTCTACTTTCATTCTCCGCAGCTCCTGCTTGTGGGTCGGAATCTTGTGAACCACAATGCTTAGGTCTATCCTTACTATGTCCTTGGTTCCCACACAAAATAATCCAAGAAACTACGAGCCCTTTCGATTAATGCTTGCCTGTCATAATATGCAGACACAATGTATGTGATCTTTGGTTTTTCTCTCTGTGCCATAATTGATTCTTTGCCTTTTTCATTCATTTTTTATTCTTCTTCTTCTTATTATTATTATTATTATTATTATTATTATTATTATTATTATTATTATTATTTTGATTGGTGTATCATTCAAGTTGGATTAAAAAAAAAAGACACATGAGATGTAAGATGAAAAATTCAAACTTTTCATTATGAGTAGTACCGAAATCTAAAGACAACTAGGAAGGTAAATTACATACTCAAAAGAAAATTAAGACTTAGCAGATTTTGACTCTTAGTTGATTATAGACCAAAAAAGAGAGAAACACAACCCGACAAAATCTGACACTGACTTTGACTTTGACTCAAAAGAAGAGAAAGAAGCATAAGACTCAACAGACCTTGACTCGAACTCAGAATTGACTGGACTCAACTTGATTGTAAAACTTGAACTAGGGCACGTCAGCTAGGCCAATGTTCTCCTCAAAGTGCTGGTCAATAGGTAGGTCTGCTTAATTGTCAAATTTGAGGGAATTGATAATGTCTCTAAGGTTGATAGGCACATTGGGTACAAGTTTCAGAGGGAGGATATCTTCATCGTCAATGAGATCTTGGATTCGATGCTTTAAGCTCTTGCACATATCAGTTTCGTGCCCAGCTCCTTGGTGGTACTCGCAGTACTCATTAGGCTTATAGTTTATGGATGGATGGTTAGGGGGTGCTTTTGGCTTCAAAGGCCTAACCATGTCGGCTTTAAGGGCCATCTTGTAAACTGTGCTCAAGGGAATACCCAAATCAGTGAACTTCCTTCTCTCTGATTTACAGGGTTGTTGGTTGGTGATGGTAGTTACCTCTCTACCTTTCTGTTTGGTGGAGATAATAGAAGTGGAAGCACAAGGGTTACTATTCTTGCATCTTTTCCTAACTGTGTGAGCTTGCTGGAGCACAGTGGTGTTTCACTTTAAAGGTAGTTCAATAAGCCTTTTGATGTTTGGCTGGGTAGAGATTCCTATTCCTTGAAAAAGATTCAAGGAAAGAGGAAGGTCAACTTTGGTGTTTGGAGGCATGAAACTTTTGGGAGCTTTTTCCATTATTGGTCAGATCAATAACAGGGGTTGGGTTGACATGAGTGTTTGGGATTAGTTGTGTGGCATTTTCAGAAACTTATCTATCATGGGTAAGGCCAATGATAGGATTTGATATGGTTGTAGCATTGGGACCAAATGTGGTGTTGATTGAAAAAGGGGAGGTGTCGGGCCCATTGATCATGGGAGGAACTATGGTGTTGGTTTGATCAAAATGGAGTGTGGTGGAACTTGAATTAATTGAATTTGACTTGGTTCGATTAGCAAAATGGGGGGGATGTGATGTTGGTCAGATTAACACAAGGTGTAGACAAAGGACTTGAAGCTATTAGATTCGACTTGATTTGGTTCATGGTCTGCTTTTGAGAGGTCAAAGCTTTAGTGAGATGGGCCAATGCATTGTTAAAGTTGGCTTGTTGAGCGGTCAGAGCTCAGTTGAAATTGGTTTGTTGGGCAGCTAAAACTTTGCTGAAATTGGCTTGTTGAGCATTAAGGGCAGAGTTAAGAATAGCTTGAAAATTTTCCTCTTGCTTTTTGAGGAGGTTGATGAGAAGGGCGTTCGTAGTATCCATGCTGATTGGATTGGCCATTGGTACCTTCAAAAGAAAAGGAAAATAAAGGGTAAGAATTTACACTAAAAAAATGATATACGGATGCAATGGTATATCGGGAAAATGATTCCCTTCACCAGGTTTATTGGTCGAGTGTTTTTTTTTTGGGTGACGGACCACTGATTTTGATTTTACAGGGTGATAAGACTTGGTTCAAGGCATAACCTAGACGCGAGGTTTGTATTTATGGTTATGTCATGATGCATGCCAAAAAGGTTTCATAGGAATATGCACAAGAGTCTTGATTATTACGTACATGGAACCTAAAGTCTAAGGCTAAGGCAACTACATGCATTAAGGGTGAAAGGTGGTTTGGTTTAAGGGTCCTTATCCCACTAGAGCATCGATATACCTAATTACATGTGAGTCAAAGAGCCTCGCGTGGGTCTAATGGTACGGATTGCTCGTTACACTAACGAAATGATCGGGGATTCGTCGCGGGGTGGAATGCTTTTGCTATCTCCCAACACACTCAAAGAGAGTTGTCGAACCAATGCTACTCACCATCCAAAAGTTTTCCTAAATCTTAGGGTTAGGCAATGAGCCTTTATTATGAAAAATGATGCATAAAAGTTAAATTAAACTTAAGTGCCAAATGGAGATTATTTTGGAAAAAATCATAACCAAATAGTAATCCTCTTATTTTTGCTTTCCTATTATTTGAAAAAGGGTGGCAACTAGTCCCCAGTGAAGTCGCTAACTGTGAGGCCTCGCCCGAATGCCCCTCCCTTCGTTCGGAAAAAATGTCTTAAGGAAAGGTGAGCAATTTTTAAGGGAGTTTAGGTACGAGTTTCGGTGCTCACGATTGGAAGAGACTATTGCCTCTGAAAATTGATTTGATTTTGAAAAAGGTGTTCGGGAGTCGCCACTATAATTTATTTTAAATGAAAAAATTAAAGAAAAATC
>CATKHJ010297241.1:0-12262 GCA_949750685.1 Vernicia montana
AACATATTTTACAAAAAGAGATTAAAAATCTTGTTTCCAAATAAATTTTTACAAGATGGTAAGCATTTTTGAAAATTTTTATTTTCAAATTGAATATATAAATAGATTTTCAAATTATCTTCCTCATTTCTTAACTAATGAATTTTTTGCAAGGTAAGAAGTTTTAAGAAAATTAATAATTTAATGGGCACTTGCACTAAGAAAAATGTATTTAGTCATAACCTCTTGTTCCTACAAAGAACATGTTTCAAGTTTTACAACCTTCTCCTTCCTCTCCCTTCCAAGTTGTATTAGTTGTATTTTTTTCTTCAAAGTTGCACCAGATATTTCTTCTCAAACTTATTCATCTGCACAATCTAAAAAACTTGCTTCAAACTTTGCAAAAATACTAAAAACTCTAACTCTTAGTAATATAATTTTTCCTTCCCCTTTTGAACAATCAAAATATTATCTAAAAGTTGTTGGACAACATGTATCAATCCTTAGTTTTCAAGAAATTGTACAAGTCTTATTTCAACCCAACTAGTTTTTCATTTTTGATCATCCATACAAAAATATAAAATTTTATGAACTCATCCTAGTTGATTCAAAATCCATTGAACTTGAAAATGCCTCTGATCCCAATGAAACATTTAAAATTTGCTATTCAAAATGCAAAATCTTAAAAATCTTAACCCTTTCTGATTGGGACCAATCCCTTTTTACTGAAAAATCATTTACCATCCCCTATGCACTTGCCTCTTATAATTATTTTGACGATCAATTAGCTTGATATAATGTCTTTTTCATTTGAAACTAGTCTTATTCATAGTTTTTTCTTTTTACAAAATCTTATCCCAAAATATTTCTAACTTGGTTCAATCAATGGTGGATTTATTTTGTATTATCTTTGAAAATTCTACCCAAACCCTTTTTTCAAGATTTTGAACTCTATTCAAACAAAATGACTAATTTGAAACATGATAAACTATTTTCATACACTACTATATTTGGAATTCCTTGGACATGACCAATTTGAAATAGGATAAACTATTTTCATACACTACGACATTTGGAATTCCTTAGATACGATCTTGGTAATTCAAAGTCAAGGCATATGTTCCACATACGTTGTACATTACTAAGAGAATTTAGAGTTAAATGGTCAACTGATTGTAAAGATATTCAGGGTTACAAAGAAACTTGTAACACCCGAGACCTTAGTTTGATATGTATATACTTTGTTTATGGATAATTGAACTATAATGGTACATTATGTATATATATATATTCTTTTGAGATTGACTCATATATTGATTTTGAGCTATGGATGCATTGATTGTGATGGAATGATGTATATGAATTGGACTTGCATCTATATGTGTTCATTGAAGTTTGTATAATTGCAATTGGAGTGAGTTTGGATAGGTTGGATAAGAGAAAAATTAGATTTTTGGTATGTTGCAGAAGTCACGGTAGTGACTTAGAGTAATGCTAGTTACTAAGGTTGGTCGCTACAGTATGTTTTTCTTCTGTATGAACAATAACTTTTAGGTCTAAATAAGTCTCAATAGTGACTTATAGTAACGCCAGTTACTGGAGTTGGATACTATAATGCATTTTGCTTCTAGGTGAACAGTAATTATTGGGTTTGAGATAAGTCACGCTAGTTACCAAAGTGGTAACAATTGTGAAGTTTCAGTTTGGTCGAGTTTAGGAATTCTTGGGTCTGATGGAGTCACGCCCGTGACTTAGGGTAATGCTCGTGACTCGTCGGGGATTATAAATAGAAGGACAGATCATTAAACGTAATATCTGACTCTTTCTTCATTTATTTAGGTTTTATTTGCCCCCAAACCCTACCAAACTCCATTAATGCTCCTCCTAGGCTAAGATTCATTAATTTATCTTAAGATATCAAGGATATACAAGATCTTTGGTGGATTCCTTCATTATTCTTGAAGATTTAGATTTGAGTTTGAAAGAGACATTTTTAGGTAAATGTTTAATCCTTCAAATTTCTTTATAGGCTTTGTTGATAGATTATTATAGCATTATCTATGAGTTAGATAGAAGCTTTTAAGTGTATTCAATGCTATTGATTTGTTGATAGATTGTTTTTAATAGAACCCTAGAATTTGAACTTTAAGAATATAAGTTATTTTTTTATTGGTTATAAATTATAAATGCTTATGAGATATGGGAATGAATTATTATTTCATTGAATTGGAGAATTCAACCTTAGAGTTAGAGTTTGTGAACTCTATATTGATTGTTATTGTTGGCCATTCTTATGTAGGCCAAGTTATTGAGGAATTCCATCCAAGATAGAGTGCTTGAACTTGGATGTGGATTATTTTGCAATTGAGGTGAGTTATGAAATATATTTATGTATGTGAACCTCCTTGAATAAATGTTATTCTTTATTGAACCATTGAATACCAAAGATTGAATCAAAATTCTTTCCATTGTTCATTGCTATTGAAATTGCTATCGTTCATTATTAGCAAATTATTATTTATGTTGAGTATTGAATCCATTGATTGAATGATGGCCATTTGGACTAATAGTTATTGTTATTGAAACCCTTTGATGGAATTGATGGCCATTTGAGCTAATAGTTATTGCTATTGAACCAACCGAGCTTTGTCGTAGCCAAACCACATTGTGATAGTACGTCTTTACTAATAGGGGTTAAACCATTAGATCGTGTGCACCGGTGTCCAATATATCAGTGTCTTACCTAGAGAGGACTTTGTACTCTAGGCGTATACTCGGCCAAGTATGCGTTAAAAATGGAGAAGTTACTGCTCTTATTTGATTATTATGGATGCTTATGAGGATGGTGGTTTCGTCCCGCCCATTTGTATTCCACATTTGATTGATTGATTGATATTGTCCTATCAAAATTGATTTGATTTGGTGCCATTCCTTATAGGCACATTATTGTTATTGTTATAACCCATATTGACTATTGTTATCCTTATTGATATTCAAATTGTTGAATTAACCATTGTTATCTATTGAGACACCCACAGGTATAAATATATTTCATAATCTCATTAAGTTGAAGGCTTACCACTCTTCAATTATGGATTTCAGGTGCTAGAGTTGAGGAGGATAGATTTGTTGGTGATAGAGCTTCTTAATTCCTTCTCCACATGAAGTTATTTGTGATGTATAGTTTTGGACATATATATCTTTATGTATTGTATCATCATGGATATTTCATTCTATTGTTGCTCCGTAGTATGTTCTTGGAGGTATAAATATAGATAGAATGATTCTTTTGGATAGTCTTTGATGTATTGTTTTGCCATTGTTCATTGTGGATGATCGTATAAGTTTGATCCTTAATCCATAGTGAACATTGGAATGGATATGTATCGAGTGATTAATGTGGTTGTTGTAATGTACGATGGATATTGATATTGAATTGTTGCCCAATATGAACCAATAAGGGGGGTTAAATTAGTGGGTAATTAAAATTTTAATTGAGTGAGGAAGGAAGAATAGAAAGAACACAAGGAATTTATAGTGGTTCGGATTATAACCAATCCTACATCCACTCCCCAATCACCAATTGGGTATTTCACTATCAATGGAGTTTTAACAAGTTTACTCTCAACTTAGTATTTAAACTCACACAAAACTTTACAAGTGTTTTCAATAAACTTATACTCAAAACCTCACAAGTGTTTTCACTAAGGCTAGCACTCAAACCTAACAAGAGTTTTTACAAAGGATCACTCCCCAACCTAGATAGTGTTTAATGGCTAACACTAAACCCTTGAGTAATGAATGCTCTTACAACTAACACACAAAGTGTTAAATGAAAAATTAAAAGCTTGAAAATTAAATTTGCAAGAATTTAGTTGTTAGAGAAGTTGTTGGTATATCTTGAAGTCTCTTGATGGGGGTATTTATAGTTTCTCTCCATCAAAAGAGCTGTCACAAATAGTTTCAACCAAATCTCTTTTCAATAGCTAGAAAATCTATATTAAATACCCTATCAGACAAGTATAACGGTCGCCATCACTATATTGCGGTCATGATATGCATATTGCGGTCGCTGTATAGATTTTGCGGTCGCTACATTCATATGTGTCCAACGGCTAGTGCCACGTAGCAGATTTTCGTTCGCTAATGATGTTACCGTTGGGACTCTTCTCAGTCTTATGAATATCGCGGTCGTAACATACAGGTCACGATCGCAATATGCCTTTCATGCTCGAAGTTGCGGTCGCTACACTGACCGCAAATCTCTCTGGATGAAATGTGCAATTCAAGCCAAGAGCTGTATTGTGGTCAAGATAAGGTTGGTGCGGTCGCGACATTGATGTTGCAAGCGCGAATTACAAGTCCAATAGAATACTTATAGATTTTTCTAAGTTCTTGAATCCCAAATTTCTAAGGTATTTTATCTATCAAAATACACTTAGATGAAATATTAGAACTATTCAATTTGATTGTCAAGATTAAAATAGAGATTGATTAAATTGGAAACCTAATTTAGGTCAACAATCTCCCCCTTTTTGATTTTGATAATTAAATTGAATTTGAGATAAAATAAAATGAAGTAAATGCAATATAAGGTTCCCACTTAAAAAATGATCCTGTAAATTTTTAAGGAAAATTTTATTTTCTCCCCTTAATCAAATAACTTTGTTTTTGCTCCCCCTTAAACAAATAGATTTTCAAATTCTCCCCCTTAGTCAAATAAATTATCAAATTCATTATAATTCTCCCCCTTTGGCAAGATCAAAAAAAGAAAGTTAAGGCAATTGATAATGACTAACGGTAAGATAAGCAATTTAAGAAAGAACAAGAACTAAATTTAAGGATAGATCATAATTAGGTAATTAAGGGAAAATAAATAAAGAAAGTATATATATTAGAAATGCATCATATAAGTCAAATTAAATAAAGAAATTTCATTCAAATTTAAAAAGGAAATACAAGATGCTAAAAAAGAAAACTAAAAAAAAATAAAATTAAAAAGAAACAAAAAGAAAATTAAAAGATAAATGGTTCTATGGCCCAAGCTCTAGGGTTCTTCTTCTTGTTCTTCTTCCTCTTGCACCTCTTCATCACTAAATTCCCAATCATTCAAGTCACATGGAGGAATGCCCATTTTGTTTTGCATATCCACAATGTCTCCATGCATGTGATCAAGAAGGTTGAGTCTTTTCATAATATTGGTGAACATTTTTTCCACTTAGGAAGAAGAGGAAACTCTAGAAGAAGCTTGAGTTCCTTGTTCTTTGGAAGTCCTTTCCTCTACTTGGGAAGGTTCTCCATTAGAAATTGTCACTCTTGATCTCTTCCTTGATTTTCCTAGAACCCCTACCTTTCTAAAAATGTATTCATATGCATTGTTTATTTCTCTTATACACTTAGAGTGTATCATATATTTTATGTCTAACATATTGGAAGTAGGTGAAAGAAGGGTTTGGAGAATGACTTAGTTGGGCAAAGTGAGGGCACCAACATGGTTAGCAATCCTTGTTATATGAGAAGAAAGAAGAATAACACCCTTAGGTGTTTTGGCTAGGTGAAGGAATTGGTCTATGAGGAAATGAACGGTTTGAATGGATTGTTTATTGATGAGACCATAGAGGAAGACAATGTTCTTTTGAGTGACCTTCTCATTACCATCCCCTCTTGCATTTATGGAGAAGGTGATAATTCGATGGAGCAGCCAAAAGTGTAAGGTTTTGAAGTGTTTGGACAAGGAAGATTTTGGGTAGGAAGATTTTGGGTCATACCTTGATTCAATTGATAGCTCCCTCCAAAAATCATTGAATCTAGTTAATTTATATTAGAGGCACCTTCCTTTTGGAATCCGAAAACATCCGCTACTTCATCTAGCTTGAGCCCATATTCTTTTCCAAAAAATGGGAAATGAATTCCATAGTGGCCATATGTATTTGAAAATTTCTTTTCAAGAACAAGAGTTGCAAGGAACTTTTTAGTTAGCTCTTCATGTCCATCTTCTGTAGGAAAGACAAATGTCATCCATTGAAGGTTATTTAAGTATTGAACAACATTTCCTTCAATTCCTAGGACTCTAAAAATTGAAATTTTTGGAACTTTGTTAGGTAGAACTAGTTTGGGTTGTAATTTTGTCCAATTGAGTTTCTCTTCCTTAGTAACTCCTTTCATGATCTCAAATGGGGATGGTTCTTGAGATGTTTGGAGCTTTTTCCCCTTAGAAGATCTAGAAGCTTTGGTTTTTGGTGCCATAGAGTGAAATTGAGGAGAGAGTTGAGATGAAGTGAAAGATTGAGATGAGAGAGAGTGAACAAAATACAAGAAAAATGAAGGGAATTCTTTAGAATAATTGTGAATAGTGTGTGAGATGAAAATGGGGATTTTTATAGGCATAGGAAGCCCAAAATCAGCCAAAAAATGGCTAATTTTTGTATTTAATTCAAATCTAACCATTGAAAAACGACTATAATTTTTTCAAACAGAATGGTAAATATCGTCCAGGAAAGGTGCATCATGACCGCGATTTTCATATTTCCTGAGTAACGGTAACTTAAAGAAGGATTTTAGCATTCACGATGAGTAAATTGCGATCATAATATTTGTAAATTGCCAACGGGCAGAAGAAATACAAATGTCGCGTTCGCTAATTGCCAATAGCGACCGCGATAAATAGGTTTTTCAGAAAAACAAGAAAAATTTGTGGAAAATATGTATGCAAGTTAATCATCATCAATTTGAATAATTAAAAACAATATGAATGCACATATTCAATCATTCAACATGCACACATATAACATATATTAACTTAAACACACAAAAATTTCACATAATCAATTAAATTAAGCACTCACATAATTATTCAAGAAAAAGGAAATTGCAATTTGACTTATAAACACTCAAATTATGCACAGAAAATATCATTTAAATAAGGAAATAAGATTTTATGATAAGGAGCTTCCATCAAGCATCCTTAACTCTCTTTTAATGAAGTTCAATCTTTCTTCATTTAGGGACTTTGTGAAAATATCAGTCAATTGGTTAGTTGTATAAATAAATTCTAATACAACATTCCCATTTTGCACATGGTCTTTTAAAAAATGATGCCTAATGTCTATATGTTTGCTCCTAGAATATTGGATGGGATTATTTGAAAGGTTTATGGCACTTGTATTATCACATTTGATGGGAATGTGATCAAGTATTTGTCTATAGTCCTTGAGTTGTTGTTTCATCCAAAGAACTTGAGTGCAACAACAACCCGCTACCATATATTCTGCTTCGGCGATGGACAAGGCAATTGAAACTTGTTTCTTGCTAAACCAAGAAACTAAGCATTCACTAAGAAAATGGCAAGTTCCGGAGGTACTCTTTCTATCTAAGAGACTACAGGTATAATCCGCATCGGAATAACCAATAATGCTAAATGAAGAATATCTAGGATACCATAATCCTAAATACAATGTTCCATATAAATATTTTAAAATTTTTTTGATTGCATTTAAATGAGACTCTTTAGGACAAGATTGAAATCTAGCACACAAGCATACACTGTACATGATATCGGATCTAGAAGCTGTAAGATAAAGAAGTGAGCCAATCATACTTCTATACTTCTTCTCATCTATAAGCTTACCCATTTCATCCTTGTCAAGCTTAGTTGATGTGCTCATTGGTGTCTTGTTACTTTTGCAATCATCTATTCCTAATTTTTTTAATAACTCTTTGGTGTACTTGGATTGGTTGATGAAAATCTCATCTTTGCATTGCTTGATTTGAAGACCAAGAAAAAATTTGAGCTCTCCCATCATGCTCATCTCAAATTCTCTAGTCATACACTTAGAAAATTCCTCACAAAAAGTTTCATTAGTAGCATAAAATACAATATCATCAACATAAATTTGAACAATGGGTGTATCATTATTGTGTCTTTTTACAAAAAGAGTAGTATCAACTTTTCCTTTTACAAAATCATTTTTTTAATAAAAAGAAACTAAGCCTTTCATACCAAGCTCTAGGAGCTTGTTTCAATCCATACAAGGCCTTAGTCAGTGTAAAAATATAATTTGGAAGTTCATGATCCTCAAAATCGGAAAGTTGTTCAACATAAACTTCATCTTTAATAAAACCATTAAAAAAATGCACTTTTCACATCCATTTGAAATAACTTAAAATTCATATGACATGCAAATACTAGTAATATCCTAAAGGCTTTTAATCTTGCCACCGGAGCATAAGTTTCATCATAGTCTATGCCTTCCTCTTGGTTGTACCCTTTGGCAACCAATATAGTTTTGTTCCTAGTGATGAAACCATGCTCATCTAACTTATTCCTATACACCTATTTACATCCAATAATTGGATGATTTTTGATTTTAGGAACAAGTTTCCAAACTTTATTTCTAAACTTTGTTTCTCTCAAATTAGTTGAGTTCCTCTTGCATAGCAATCACCCAACATTCATTATTTAGAGTCTCATCAATAGTTCTTAGCTCAAATTGAGAAACAAAGGCAAGATAATTATCTAAAGCTTCGGATTCCCCCTCTCTCCTCCCCCTTTACTGAAGGGGGGAGGGGCTATTTATAGAGAAGAGGTGGTGAGGAGGTGAGCGACACCGATTGAGACATGTGCGACACGCTGGTGGTGCTGCGCCACCCTGCGGCATGTTTGGCATGCCGCCCACCAAGCATGCCACCCTTTTGGGCGGCACACTTTTGGTGCCGCCCAAGATGCCTCTGGCCTGGGTTAGGTCTGACTCAGGTCTGGTTCAGGTTTGGTTCAGTTTTGACCCAGTTTAGCACTGTTTTGGTCTGTTTCTGATCTGATTTGAGCCTAATTTAATTATACGGGTTCATAATTGAAAACTGATTGTCTAAGGGTGTAATTTTAAGGGTTCACAGCTTACCCCCTCATCAGAATTGGCTTGTTCAAAAGGCAATTCTGATGATAGTAAACTTGGGGAATAGGAAATGGAGAAAGAAACAAAGTGATGTCTAGGTCGATATGTAGACATGTTTGGGGAAAATCTGTATTCCCTGTCTGTTTGGGAAAATAAAAATTATATTCTCGATCTGTTTGGAAAAGATATATTCTCGGTCTGTTTAGGAAAAGATATATTCCCGGTCTGTTTGGAAAAAGATATATTCTTGGTCTGTTTGGGAAAAGTATATTATCGGTCTGTTTGAGAAAAAGATATATTCCCGGCCTGTTTGGAAAAAGATATATTCCCGGTCTGTTTGAAAAAAGATATATTACCGGTCTGTTTGGGAAAAAGATCCTAAAACTGTCTTAGGATGAATCTGATTCTGAAAGAGAAAACCTTATTCAGTC
Organism: Vernicia montana; assembly: GCA_949750685.1. NCBI lineage: Eukaryota > Viridiplantae > Streptophyta > Magnoliopsida > Malpighiales > Euphorbiaceae > Vernicia > Vernicia montana. The sequence goes on from CATKHJ010297241.1 coordinate 9,302, forward strand.
TTAAGGTATTGATTGGTTTGGGTAAAAGAAATGCCCCCCAAAAATGGTCCTTGTCTGGGTCTAGGAAGTGATGAGGATGATCTCAGTCTTGGTTTAGGTTTCATCAGAATTGATCTATCTGATAGACAATTCTGAAGATCTGAAAATGATCCTGCCCGATGAGATGTGTGGATGGATTGATCCTTTCTGGTAGAAGGAGGGTATCCTTTATGATAGAATGATGTTCCTTTCTGGTAGTAAGAGGTGTTTGTCCTTTCTGATAGGAAGAGGGGATTGATGATTCGTCTTGTTTCAGGATCTCTAATTAGCGACTTGTTTAGTATGAAATGCATATGACTATGAAAAAATCATGAATTGGATACCTTGAACCTTTGAATGGTCAATTTGGTATGAAAGTGCTGATCTTTGTGGAGGGGGGTACCCTCATTTTGGAATGATAAAGGATAGTGGCTCAGTTGTTATGCCTTAGGAGAAAGGCAAGGTCAGGTTTTGGTTTTGGAGGAGGTCATGATTTGGAAGGCTAAGTCGGGTTTTGCTTGGAAATTTATTTTGGAAGGCTAGGTCGGGTTCTGCCTTGGAGATCATGTTTGGAAGGCTCAATCAGGTTTTGCCTTTAGAAGGTTATCTTGGAAGGCTAGGTCGGGTTTTCCTTGGAGATCATGTTTGGAAGGCTTAATCAGGTGTGGCATTTTCAAAGATTAAAATTATGGGTTGTCTGCATGTGACCCATCTATTAAGAATCTGTTTTCTGGACATAACTTTTGGAGATGCTTTGACCAGCTAGCTTGCCACTTGATTTTGCTTGTCCAACGGACTTGGATTTTAGGGATGATATGATTTGCTTGGGATGGACTTTGACTGGTTCGACCCCTTTTAATCAGCTTGAGGATGATAGGCCTCAGGAGTCATGGTTTGACTTTGATTTTAGCCAAGCAAACTGGGCTTCAAGGATCATGAGTCCTGAGAGACTTGGGATTTTGGTGGGCTTGGCCCTTGAGATTTTTACTAAGGAGACTTGGATTTTTTGTGGTATTGGCCCTTTGAAGATGAGGTTTTACCAAGGAGATTTAGGTTTTTGGTGGGTTTGATTCTTGGAAGATGAGATTTTACCAAGGAGACTTGGATTTTTGGTGGGCTTAGCCCTTTTGATAAGTGTATGGGGAGGTTGTATGATTTTGCTTTTGTAGCATGATTTATAGAGAAGATAAGCACAACTTATCTTATTATCTGAGATTGAATAGACTCTTAGAGTGACAGGACTCTTGGGAAGACACTGGATTGATTTGGATGATGATTCAGAAGACATGTTCTTAGATGGATTGATAGGAGTTGTTTAGCTTTTTGTGACAAGCGTTTTGAAGGATATGCCCCTAATGAATGATAAGGGCTATTTAGCTGTTTGAGCTAAGAGATATGATAGATAATAGGAATGATATACCCCTACTGAATGATAAGGGCAACGTGACGGATGACCAAAAGAAGATATAGAGGACATGTTTGTGATGGATTGACAAAAGATGATTCAAAAAGCGTGCCCTTGACGAGGGATTAGCCGGAAGATGATGACTTAAGATGATATGCCCTTAATATGGGACAATGGCATAAGAAACATAATGATGGGATCATGATGAATTTTCTCTTCTTTTTAGCTCTAACTTTTGCCCAAGCCTCTCTTTCGGGTTTTCAACTCGACGAGCTTGTTCTAATTTTTGCCTAAGTCTCCCTTTCAGGTTTTCAACTTAGCGAGCTTTCTTTAATTTTTGCCTACGTCGCCCTTTCGGGTTTTCAACTTAGCGAGCTTGCTCTGATTTCTGCCTAAGTCACCCTTTTCGGGTTTTCAACTTAGCGAGCTAATCAATGAATTTTGGCATTTAAAGATTATTCCACCATGATTTAGGTTGCTGTTTTCCTTCATCTTGGGGCTCTGAACTTTGTCTTAAACCATTCCATTGAATTCTTGGTTTTAGAGAGAAACCTTGTGAGGACATCGAGTCCTTTTTGAGATTGTTGCCTCTTGTTTAGGAGTTATGCTTTTTGATTACCCAAATGTGCAATGGATAACTTTATTGGATTGCCTTTAGTGTTGACTGTTCCAACTGATTAGATCGTCATTTGGTATTCTTTTTTATTAACTATCCTTTGATGAAAGCTGGTGAAGCGGTTGCTGATGCGGGCATAAGAATACCTCAAGACTTAATTTTTTCCAAATCATGGTGGATTTCATGGTGAAATGCAAATGCTTGACAAAGTTTATTGATTTGATTTGATTTGATTTGATTTTTTTTATAGGAAATATGAGAATAAAGAAGTGCATAGAAATGTTTCATTGTAAAAGGAGAATTATAGTACAAAGACTCTGACTCATAAATGACAAACTCAGACTCGAATTTGGATTTTGAACATTGACTCTGACTCGATTTAGACTTGGACTCGGAGTCTGAATATGGACTCAGACTTGATTTTGGATTTGGACTTGGACTCAATCTCAGACAGGTCATATTAGTTGAGATTGAACTCCTCCACAACATGCTACTTGGGCAGAGGTGAGATGAGACGAGGTGGGGTCTGTTTTCCACTTTGGTGAAGATGCATGAAAACATAGCTTCAGGTTTGAAAAGGAAGATGAGATCGAGGCATGTCAGTCTTAGCCTCAAAGGTCATAGGGTTCAGATTTGTAATGCCCCGAACATTCATGTATTAACTTTTAATGGATGATATGAATGATTTGCAAATGTTGAATCATGTACAATGGTGTATTATATTGATTAGAATGGAGATGTTGACTTAAAGGTTTGAATTTCACTAAGTAGTGTAGCAGAGCCAAAGTCGCGACCAAAGCAAGGGGTTCGCGACCGCGATATGAGTAGCGACCGTGAAAGTGGCCGTGACTCAGGACGCAAACGCTTCTGCCTGATTTGGACAATTTGGCTTAAAGGAAATAGCGACTGCAATATTCATGTC
>CATKHJ010297299.1:0-11754 GCA_949750685.1 Vernicia montana
TTTTCTTTCATAAAACATTTTGCATATGGAAATGTGAATGGCTTTTGTCTTACCTGCTGCCAACCCAGTTGAGTAAGTTGTGCATCAAAATATTCGGGAGACAAGTATGCCTTGTAGTTCTTATCTCCCTCTACATTGTGCATCCCTTGTGCATGCCTTACCTGGATGCATGGTTATAAGACCAGAATGTGTTGATTTGCGAGCAAAAGCCAAGAAAGAAGGCAATCTTGGACATCCTTCAGACCAAATATGTAGCGGCTTCATATACACAATGGACACAGTATATAATTTGAAAAAACAAATTTGATACCAACCAGGTGAAGAGTTTTGCAGCGATGCAATGGAAACAAGCTTGGACCTGGACAAGACATATCCATACCTGCAACTGAAGCTAATAAACATTAGCTTTTAAATAGGACACAAGACATGTAATGGCATTAAAACTGATAACAAGTATAATAATATAATCAAAAGATAGCAACTTTAGGAAAAGAAAATAAAATACAAGAAAATTTATAATCTTCAAGTGTCTATAACAGAAATTACAAAAAGGGCAGAGCTTTCTGTAATAGGAAAATGATGCAAATTCTTTTCTAATCAATTAAGTCTCACAACAACACTTTCCTAATTCTTAACAGTATTTCAAATTTCCACTCCAACCCATTTATAGTAGCTTGATAACACACTGATTACAGCTACAGTCTTACAGATCTTCACTTTCTTTAACATAAAATTAATCAAACTGAATCAAATCTAACAAAATTAATCCAAAAAAGAACTAAATAAAAAATAAAAACAGCACACAACCCAGTAAAATCAAAGAAAAAAGCAGAGAGGATCAGATGCTAATATAGCTAAAAACCACAAATCCCAAATACCCAGAAAGAAAAAAAGAAAGAAAAAGAAAACCAAGTAACAGATGAACATAATAGACAGCCAAGAAAGCATTTTTTTTTTTTTTTTTTTGCATATATGCATGCATATCTTTAAGAACAATAAGCTTAAAGGGAAGGTGATAAAGTTACCTGGGAAAAAGAAGAGAGGAAGATGAGAAGCAGAGAGGAGGAGAAAGGGACTTGAGTTGCTGTGACCTAAAAGTAGAAAGGGAAATGGTTTGATGATTGCTTGGAGTGATAAATTTGCAAGTGAAAATAATCATTTTTGTGGTTATTTTGTTCTGTTTTTTGTCTACAGAAGTGAGAGTGTCTTTGTATCCTTCCAATATCTTGGCCAGGATTCTTTTGGCTTCTAGATGACGTGGCAATTCGTGGCAATATCATGGTTAAATCCGTAAACTGATTTAACCATGATATACAAACCAATTTAACTGTGATCCATAAATAAAAATGAATTGGTTGAATTAATATATTGAAAACTGGGCAAAAAAAAAAAATTGATATATTGAAAAAAAATTTAATTACCCCTCAAAAAAAAAAAATGTTACTTTTGCTAAAAATTGAAGTTAAATAGCACGTTTTTTTTATTATCAAATTGCACATGGTTCAACTGTTATGCTATAATTTTTTTTTTAATATATATAAAGTAATTTTTAGTTATTTTATATATGGATAAGGTGTAAATATATCCCTGATGTTTATCATAAAGTGCAAATTGATTTTTTATATTTTTTGAGGTACAAATAAATACCCATCTCTAAAACTCGTTAAGGAAAATGTATACTTTGGACAACAAAGTCTTCCACCAATCAAGTTTTGAATTGTACCTCTTCCATCTATAAATATCATTGTAACAAATCTTGTAATTACACATGGGTCTTTGACAATAGTAATAGAGGTGGGAGATGGCCACCATTGTTAAAACTTCTTCATGATCCTTTTTACACTAACATCCAGAAAGGTCTATACTTTTGAGTGTCAAAGATTGCGGCTTAAATTCTCAACAAAAATTGCACCAACCAAAAACTGCACCAAACACGTTTTCTTTTAAAGCATCATTTGTCAAAGGAGATGCCTAACAAACCTAAATTCCACCAACCAAGTTTTCTCTGAAGCCTATATATAAATCCTTTGCATTTCTTGTTTTTGCAGTGTATTGAAGTTGTAAAAAAAAATGGAGAGTGAGGTGCAGAGAGAAAATTAGTGAGATTTGTTGAGGGAAAATTGAGAGAAATTTTCTTGAGTTTGTGAGTGTTGTAAACACTGTATATTTTCTCCCTTTAGTGAAAGATCTACAGCAGCCCGTGAAGTAGACAAGTTTGTGCCGAACCACGTAAATTTTGTGTGTTGTTTATTATTTTTGCTCTCTCTTATAAAACTGGCATATAGGGAAGTTGCGTATATTTCCCAACAACTAGTATCAGAGCTTTTAGTTTCTATTTTGGAGTAAAAAAAGAGATTTTAGTGGGACCGCTGTCCGGGGCAGTATCATATTTCGAGAAAAGAAATATACTGCACAGAAGATAAAAATACGACGAATTTTTTGGTGTGATCCGTTTTTTAAAACGGGTGTAAAATCAAATTTTAGTGAATAGTAACCACACAAAATTTTTGCATGGTTTTACTGTTTGAAATTGTTGCAACTCTGTTTTAAACTGTAGAAGTTCAACTCGGAACTGTAGCAGGGGTACTGTTCATACGTATAGTTACTATTCACAGAGATACTGTTCATACGTACAATTACTATTTACAGGAATAGTGAATAGTGAAATTTTGCAGGCAGTATCAATGTCAGTGGTGGTGTTTTCATACACATTGGTTCATAAGAATTGTCAGAAAAGATCCAGAGGAAGTCAAATTTTAGTGGGAGCAATGGCCGCAGATGAAGGGAAGGTAAAAATCGAGAAGTTCGATGGCGCAGATTTCGGGTTCTGGAAAATACAGATAGAGGATTATTTGTATCAGAAAAATTTGTATCAACCTCTCTCAGGGAAGAAGCCAGAGTCTATGAAAGAGGAAGAATGGAACCTTTTAGACAGGCAGGCCCTCGAAGTTATCCGATTGATGTTGTCCCGCAATGTTGCTTTTAATATAACAAAGGAAAAGACCACAGCAGGTCTTATGAAGGCTCTTGCTAGTATGTACGAGAAGCCATCCGCCTCAAATAAAGTGCACCTCATAAGGTGATTATTCAATCTGCTGATGACGGAAGGTGCAACGACAGCTCAACATCTCAACGAACTCAACACAGTCACAACCCAATTGATTTCAGTTGGTATTGAATTCGATGAAAAAGTACGAGCATTAATACTTTTGTCTTCTTTACCAGAAAGCTGGAACGCTACTGTCACAGCTGTGAGTAGCTCATCGGGAAGCAATAAGTCGAAGTTCGATGATATTCTTGATCTGGTTCTCAGTGAAGAGATTCGATGGAGAGAGTCGGGTGAACTGTCAACCTCTTCAGTATTGCATACAGAGTCAAGAGGAAGAAATTCAACTAGAGGTAAAGGCCGAGGTAGATCAAAGAACAGGAGGTCTAAATCCAAGAATCCTAGTAATTCTAATAACTCAAAGACCATCGAGTGTTGGAATTGTGGGAAGACTGGGCACTACAAAAATTAGTGCAGGAGTGCACCAAAGGACCAGGAAGTGAAGGCAGAGGCAAATGTTACTTCCACCTCAGGAGGAGATGATGCGTTGATTTGCTCTCTAGAAAGCAAAGAAGATTCTTGGGTATTAGACTCAGGAGCATCGTTCCATGCTACTTCACAAAAGGAACTCTTTGAAAGGTATGTTTCCGAAAATCTTGGAAAAGTATACCTTGGTGATGATCAACCTTATGCTATTGTTGGTAAAGGTGTAGTGAAGATTAAGTTGAACGGGTCAATTTGGGAACTAAAGGATGTCAGACATATTCCCGACCTGAGAAAGAACTTAATCTCAGTTGGGCAACTGGCTGGCGAAGGATACACCACGATCTTCCATGGTGATGATTGGAAGATTTCAAAAGGTGTAATGACGATTACTCGAGGAAAAAAAAAGTGGTACTCTTTACATGATAGCAAATGCACGTTGTTTGATCACAGTTGTAACAAGCAACGTAACTCCCAAACTGTGGCACCAGAGATTAGGCCACATGAGTAAGAAAGGAATGAAGTTTATGCACTCGAAAGGGAAACTTCCATGTCTACAATCAGTGGAGATAGATATGTGCGAAGATTGCATACTTGGAAAGTAGAAGAGGGTCAGCTTTCAGACAAGTGGAAGAAACCCAAAGAAGGAGAAGCTAGAGCTTGTTCACTCTGATGCTTGGGGACCAACAACAATCCCATCCATTGGTGGAAAATACTACTTCGTGACTTTCATCGACGATCACTCTCGGAAGGTATGGGTTTACTTTCTAAAGCATAAGTCTGAAGTATTTGAGACTTTCAGGAGATGAAAAGCTATGGTTGAAAATGAGACAGATCTGAAAATCAAAAGGCTCAGAACTGACAATGGTGGTGAATATGAAGACACCAGACTTAAGAAGCTGTGTCATGAGCACGGAATCAGAATGGAGAGAACTGTGCCAGGTACGCCTCAACACAATGGTGTAGTTGAGCGTATGAATCGAACGTTGATAGAAAGAGCCAGAAGCATTCGTATATAGTCAGATTTACCGAAGCAATTCTGGGCAGAAGCAGTCAACACAGCAGCTTACTTGATCAACCGAGGCCCATCGGTATCCATTGGAGCATAGAATACCAGAAAAGGTATGGAGCAGAAAAGAGGTAAAACTCTCACACCTAAGAGTTTTTGGTTGTGTAGCTTATGTGCATATTAGTGATCAAGGCATGAATAAGCTTGATCCCAAATCTAAGAAATGCACCTTCATCGGCTATGGTGAATATGAGTTTGGCTACCGCATTTGGGATGATGAAAACAAGAAGGTGATCCGCAGCAGAGATGTCATTTTCAATGAAAAGGTGTTGTACAAAGATAGACATAAAACTGACGCCAGCAAATCAGAGAAGAGTGGGCCAGTATTTGCAGATGCAGATGACATCCCAAATGGTCCTTCAACAGAGCAGATAATAGCAAGTCCTCATCCAGAGGAATTTGGTGGACAGAGTAGTGAGCAACAGTCCGACTCACCGTCTACTTCTCCAGCTCCTGAATTGAGAAGGTCTTCTCGGCCTCATGTGCCTAACAGGAGATACATGAATTATCTGTTGCTGACTGATGAAAGAGAGCCTGAATGCTATGATGAGGCATGTCAGACTGGAGATGCTAGCAAGTGGGAGCTTGCCATGAAAGATGAGATGAAGTCTCTGATCTCCAACCAGACATAGGAACTAGCTAAGTTACCCGTGGGAAAGAAGGCACTTCACAACAAATGGGTGTATTGAGTGAAAGAGGAGCATGATGGTTCCAAGAGATACAAAGCTCGACTAGTTGTCAAAGGATTCCAACAGAAGGAAGAAGTTGACTACACTGATATTTTTGCTCCCGTTGTGAAGCTCAATACCATCAGAACAGTATTGAGTATTGTTACCAGTGAAGATCTTCATCTTGAACAGTTGGACGTGAAGACTGCATTTCTTCACGGAGACTTGGATAAGGAGATATACATGCACCAGCCAAAAGGTTTCTCAGAAGAAGGGAAAGAGAACATAGTGTGCAGACTTAAGAAAAGCTTGTATGGCCTGAAACAAGCCCCAAGGCAGTGGTACATAAAATTTGATGGCTTCATGCACAAGGAAGGTTTCTAGAAGTGCAATGCCGACCACTGTTGCTACTTCAAGAATATAGCTCCAGCTATGTCATTTTACTACTATATGTCGATGACATGTTGGTAGTAGGTTCAGATATGGATGATATTAGAAGGTTGAAGCAATAACTGTCAAAGGAGTTTGACATGAAAGACTTAGGTCCATCAAAAAAGATTTTTGGAATGCAAATCACAAGAGATAAAGCAGAGAGGGCTCCTACAATTATCTCAGGCAGAATACATCAATCGTGTTTTGCAGAGATTCAACATGGGTGACGCCAAGCCAGTCAGTACACCCTTGGCCAGTCGCTTTCGTCTATCTAAGGATCAATCACCTCAGACGGAGGAAGAGAGAGATTTCATGGCTAAGATTCCTTACGCCTCATCCATTGGAAGCTTGATGTACGCAATGGTTTGTACGAGACCAGACATTGATCATGCAGTAGGAGTTGTTAGCAGGTTTATATCAAATCCAGGGAAAGCTCATTGGGAAGCAGTAAAATGGATTTTGAGGTATCTACGAGGCACCACAGAGAAGTGTTTGTACTTTGGAAAAGGAGATTTAAAGGTATAAGGCTACGTAGACGCGGACCTTGGAGGTGAAGTCGATCACCGAAGAAGCACCACTAGTTATATATTCACTGTAGGAAATACCGCTATTAGTTGGATGTCGAGGATACAGAAGATTGTCACTCTATCCACTACAGAGGTAGAGTATGTAGCAGTGACTGAAGCTAGTAAAGAGATGATATGGCTTCAAGGTTTGTTAACTAAGCTGGGATTCAAACAGGAGGAGAACGTTATGCATAGTGATAGTCAGAGCGCGACACACTTGGCGAAGAATTCAACATTTCATTCTAGAACCAAGCATATTGGACTTTGTTATCACTTCATCAGATCTCTGTTAGAGGATGAGATATTTAAACTAGATAAAATCCAAGGAAGTAAGAATCCAGCGGACATGTTAACAAAGCCGGTGACTATCGACAAACTGAAGTTGTGTTCAACTTCAGTTGGCTTGAAACAATGACAAGGCTGGGAAAAGCTGTTGCATTGATCGAGGTGTGAAGACAGATTGAAATCGGTCTTCAAGTGGGAGATTGACAAAGATTGCGGCTTTCAACAAAAACTGCACCAACTGCGGCTCTCAATAAAAACTGCACCAACAACCAACACGTTTTTTAAAGGCTGCCAAATTTTTTGACTAAGATGAAAGTGGTAGTTGAAAATTTGGTGGCAAATATGCGTGAAGAAGGAGTTGCTCCATCTATAAATACAACATCTTATTTTCATGTTCAGTAGAGTATTTGTTAAGTTGTAAATATATATGTGGTGAGGTGCAGAGAAAATAGTGAGATTTGTTGAGGGAAAATTGAGAGAAATTTTCTTGAGTTGTGAGTTTTGTAAATACTGTATATTTTCTCCTTTTAGTGAAAGATCTGCAGCAGCCCGTGGAGTAGGTAAGTTTGTGCCGAACCAGGTAAATTGTATGTGTTATTTATTGTTTTTGCTATCTCTCTCATAAATCTGGCATATAGGGAATTGCGTTAATTCCCAACAATTATGTCCCCTTTATTTGTTCTGAATTGGCTCATTTGGATTCTATTCTTAATGAAAAAAAAAAAACTGAAAACAACAGAACATAATATAAAAAAAATTTAAAACAGATCAAAAGCATTTATCCATTTTATAATAAATCTGAAAACATATTAAAGGAAGTACAACCTATTCCTTTTTAGATAATTGAATCCCATATATAACCCCAATAAGAAACACATAAAATAAACTACTTTCACCATTAAGATTTCCATAACTCGATTCAATAATGGAAGGGCCATCTTCATGGTGTTGTGATCTTTTGTATGAATTATAGGCTGCCACAACCTCTTCTATCAAAAGACTTGTGTAGATTGTTGCTAACTCCAATTACATTAGGTGCACATTCTTTTCATGAATTGTATATTCCAGGTTGAATGCCTTGAAAAACAACATAAAACTTGCCCTTCTTAAATTTCCTTTTATTCTTAGTTTCCATTTCAATGAAGTAGTGCCAGATTTTTAGAAAGAGAATAGTTATAAATATGAAGGCAGAAATATATGAAGAAGGAATTCCATAAAAGAAAATGTCCAGATTATAAAATAGCTTCATAATGATAAAGAAGTAAAATCATGAAGATGGAGATCCAAGAAGAAGAAAGGTTAAGTAGGCATATTGTGAAGAAGGAGAAATTTCAATACAAAAAAGATGAAGAGAAAATTTTAAACTTAGAATTCTAATAGCCAAAACTAATTTCCCAAGGCATTGGAATTCATAAAGAGAATTGAAAATTGTGAATTGGAAATTTGGAATGCATTGAAATACATATTGTGAATTACAAATGTAGTTAATATAGTAAACTCAATGATCCTATATTACAAATGTTTGTCTTCTATAAAAATTAATTTTTTCCATATATTTGGTTGTACACATGTCAAAAGTTTATCCTAATTTCACTTATTGATCATTGATTAATATACACCAGCTGTATTATGTGTGTTTTCCACATTAGATATGAACCAAATTATGCTCATCCATAAAGTGGAGTTGTGGAAATAGACTCCATTTAGAACATCGAGCAATATAAATTGCTTGGCTCTTTTTTTAAAGCAACCAACAGGTGGTGGACAAAATTCATTTTCATTTTTAATATTTATTCCTTGAAAATTCACTCAAAAAAATTCAAATATGCATAGTGACATCAGAGAAAGAACAAAACTACTCTTCTTCACTTTGGAAAAAAAAGAGGAAACCTGCAAAATACAATCTTAAACTATTAGCCATGAAAAAAAACAACCATTCAGAAAGATTATTCACAGCAAATAGCCAAACAAAGGTTCCAAACATGGAGGATCACAGCTCACAAAGTCTATTCGCAGATTTCAGTCCAGAAGAATCCATATCAGGAAGCAATGACAAGATAGATATGCTATCAGATAATGAAGAAAGTTCAAAAAACATACTTGTCACTTCTCCAGAATTTATCAATAGCAATGGTACTCAACAAATGCTGCAGATGATAAACAAGGATGTGAAGTTGTGGACTTCTCAAGATGTTAAGGGTTTGACTTTCAATTCAATATTAGAAGCAGAAAATTTCTATAGGGCTTATTCAACAGAAATTGGATTTGGTATTCGTAGAGGCAATATTGAACATATTGATAATAGAACAGTTGTCCTCATGCGCAGGTGGGTTTGTTGCCGTCAGGGAATTAGAGAGAATAGGTATGTTCATCTATAAAATCGCAAAAGGGAGCCAAAAGCCTTGACTAGATGCATGTGCAAGGCTGCTTTCGTTGTCCGATATCATCAATCTGAAGGCTACTATAGAGTTACCACTTTCAATCCAAACCATCATCACCAAGTTGCAAACTCAAATGAGGTTCACTTTTTAAGATCTCATCGAGGTATTAGTACCGGCCAGGCAATGGAAATTAGGACATTGAAAGGAGCTGGTATCAGAACATGCCAAATAATGGACTACATGGTCAATACTTCAGGTGGGTTTGAGAATGTTGGTTTCACTGTGAAGGACTTGTACAATTTTATCAATTCTGATGCAAGAACTACAAGACTTGATAGTGATGTTGAATCGACAATAGCTTACTTCACAGCTTTGGTTGATAATGACCCAGGACTTTATGTCAGATATGTGGTTGATGAAGAGAACAGGTTATGTAGATTATTTTGGTCAGATACTCGATCAAGGATGGATTACAGCAACTTTGGTGATGTGGTAATTATTGATTCAATATACAAAACAAATGCTTTCAAATTGCCTCTTGTTATGTTCATTGGTACAAACAATCACCTAGGTAGTATTGTTTTTGGTTGTGCATTAATTTCAGAAGAAAATATTGATGCTTACAATTGGGCTTTCCAAACTTTTATTCACGCCATGGGTGGTAAGCAGCCACAATCAGTTCTCACGGATGGTGACAGGGCAATACAAAATGCCATAAGCACAGTTATGGACCAATCAAGGCATAGACTATGTTCCTGGCATTTAATGCGTAATGCTCGTGCAGTTTCTGTTGATGAAAATTTTTTACGAGCATTAAAAAAGTGCATGCTAAATCAATGCTCGCAGAAAGAATTTGAAGATAATTGGATATCCTTCATTGTAGAATATAACCTGGAAGAAGATGATTAGGTTCATGAAATGTATCAAAAGAAGGATAAATGGGCTGAACCTTTTTTTCAAGGAGTGTTTCTTGCTGGAATGACAACAAGCCAGAGATGTGAAAGTATGAATGCCTATATGAACCGTTTTCTGAATACAAAGCTGAGTTTGTATGAATTTGTGAAGCAATATTACAGGGCCTTGAATAGAATCAGACAAAATGAGCTTCGCCAGAATTTTGTTAACAACCATACTAAAGTGCAGTTAAAACACATCTCAATGCCCTTGAGAAATCAGCTGCAATGCACTACAGTCAGTCTGTCTTCATTAAGGAATAACCTTCTGTTAGAATTGAGAATTTTGTAGATACTTTAAGATATTTTGCTAATATTTTGTTATAATTTTGCTGATGTGATATGTCTAGCTATAGTATGGGGTTTATGTGTAGTTGGTATACTTTAAGAATGGTAGGGAAATGGTTCTCCTTAGCTAAAGTATGGTTCTCCTTATCTTTGAGAATTTTCCAGAATTTTGTTATACTTTAAGAAATGGTTCTCCTTATCTTGTGGTAGTTGTTCTAGTTAAAGTATGGGGTTTAGGTGTAGTTGGTATTTGACTAAAATTTGTAACCATATATCATGTATTATATATGCTGGATGGTGAATATGAATGGTAGGGAACTTGAGCAAAATTATAGCAGCAGTTCTTGTTCTGCATTATCATTGTCTTTCATGAATTTAATTTGCTTATTTTGTGCTTGATATTTGATGTTGAAATCAGTTCGAACACCTTCATACACAAAATTGACATTAAATTATAAGATCAAGTGGAATTAATAATTCTTTAATCCATTTCATGACAGGTTCGTGAAGAGATAAAAAAAAGAGGCAAGGTATACACTAGTAAGCTTAACAAGTGATTGCGGGTACAAGAATTTTTTAGTTATCCGGTATGGAGATGAAGCCAAGAAGGAGACAAGAGTGTCAATCCGTGATTCAGATAATTTACTATCTTGTTCTTGTGGAAAGTTTGAACGCAATTGGTGGCCATGTCGACATATGTTCAGTGTAATGAAAGCTAATAATTTGAGAAAAATTCTTGAGATCATGATGAAATCTCGATGGGGAAAAAACATGGGATTGGAAATGCATAATGTTATTTGAGAGAATGTTACAGAAATAATTATATTCAAATGTGTGTATTAACGTATATTTTACAGAGACTAAACAATGGTATTTATAGCCAAAACCTTACGTGATTAGTGGCAATCTATTAGCTGTATATACATGTCATTAGTTGCTGGCATTTTGACTAGTTACAGACCACAGAAACAAATCTTGACATTATGTAAACCGGTGGTGTAGTAATCTTGACTTTCCAAGATTATTTTTTCATTAACACCCCCCTTCAAACTCAAGGTGGTATAGTGGATGCCAGCTTGAGTTTACTTAGAAGATCTTGAAATCGAGATGGAAGATGTGTTTTGGTGAAGATATTTGCAATTTGATTAGCAGATGAGATAGAATGCAAAATTATGGTGCCTTGAGCGATATGGTGGCGAACAAAGAGGCAGTCGATCTCAATATGTTTTGTTCGCTCATGAAAAACATCATTGTGAGAGATTTGTATGGCACTTCTATTGTCACAGAGGAGGGTAGTTACAGAAGAGTGTGTGATACCCATATCAGTGAGTAACCATCGTAACCAAAGTAATTCAGATGTGGCATCAGCAAGAGCATGATACTCGGATTTTGTACTAGATCGAGCAATAACAGTTTGCTTTTTGCTACACCAAGAAATGAGTGAATCACCCAAGAAAAAATAATAACCTGTAGTAGATCGACGATCCATTGGATTACTAGTCCAGTCAGCATCAGAGTATGCAGATAACACCAAAGAAAAGTTAAAAGAAAAGTATAAACCATGAAAAAGAGTTCCTTTAATG
>CATKHJ010297360.1:0-12156 GCA_949750685.1 Vernicia montana
AATCAAAGATGAAATTAATCAAAACTTAAATTATTCAATCAATTCAATCAATAACTAGGGTTCATCAATATCTAAATAGGATACAATCAGTTCATGATAGAATTTAAAGATGAAAAATAAAAGAGAGAAGAAACAAGAAAACTCAAACCATCTATAGAAGATGTGTAGAAATCTCCTCCTTCAATCCTTGATTTCCTACTTCAAATCTATACAAATATGGATCTTTAATCTTAATTTACAATTCAATCTCTCTAAAATTAAAGTTCCTAAACTATCTAAGAATGTAGAGGAACCTAATATTCCTAGCCATAAGGCTAGGGTTTTGAACTCCCTAAAAGCTCTCCCCTTTTTCTCTCTTTCGGATTCGGTTTTTATCTCGTAAAATTGGCCAAAAATATTAGTGGTACGCCCAGATCTTACATGGTACGCCCATACCTTTTATGGGCATACCATAACTTAGGCTTCTTTGACCATGTTACACCCAGCTCTTACATGGTATGCTCGTACCGTTTATGGGCGTACCATGGCTTCAAGAATTTGTTTCCATGGTATACCCATATATTTTCTGGGCGTACCATTTGAAGGGAATCGAATTAGGCTTTGGTTTTTTAATGAATTTTGTAGATCTTTTTCTTATCTTTCTAACGACACCTAAATCGCCTCAATCGGACATTTGTAGCTCAAGTTATGCTCAAAATACTCCAAAGTATCCAAAGTTATCAATACACCAACTCTACATTTAATTTTCAAAACTTTTCTTCAATTCTCTCCCAAAATACCTCGAATTCGTGTCCTATCTTCGTGATTTCAATGATTTTGATTCATGGCAACCTAAAACATGAAATTCCTATAAACAAACTCTGGAAAAACACTAAATAAATAAATCAAACTCAATTTAAGGATAAAATACATTAAGAACAAAGGGTAAAATGTAGTCAATTAAGTACTTATCATTGACAAAGGAGTAAAAGCACACATTATACCCTCTAATCCTAAAAGGATTCAAAAGGGTACACAATGCTCAAGAGCTAAGCCTCAAAGAGCTAACCATGCATTCATGTATAAGAAGCATGCTCAAATTCACACAAAATCACAACAACAAACATGCTCTTGTATGCATCATGGTAATTTTGTAAAGAAGCCATAATTTCATAACAAAATGGCTAAGCCTAAAAAGACTTTCAAGTCAAAGCTTAAGTGTCATTATTGCATGAAAAATGGGCATATAAATACATTTTGTTATACAAGGAAGGCCTATTTAAAACTTGAAGATCCTTCCATAACTAATCCTCAAGGACCCAAATATACTTGGATACCAAGGAAAAGATAAATTTCTTTTCTTGTAGGTGTCTCATAGTCACTATAAAGGGAGATTGGTATGTTTTATACTCTCTCACCTTCAATCCATGGTTTCCCTTCTCTCCAAAATGAATTTTTTATTAATCAATCTCAATTATTGTTCATCTTGAATTGAGGTAACTTTACATTTTTATTTGATTGAAATAATTTTTGACGTATGTATGCCTTTTAAATGTTTGGAGATGTGCATTCTTGTCAATTTTGATCATTCAATTTGATGTGTATTGCATTGCATAAAAAATTTTCAAAGATTCCTTTAATTTTTCTGAAAATCTCTTAAATCGCGGTCTAGGCTATTAGCGAGCGTGGTATTTGAAATTTCCTACCCGTTGGCAGACTTGCAAATCTCACGGTTGCGTAAAACTCATCATGAATGCAAAATTCTATTTTTTTTTTACCGTTACTCAGTAAATACGAATTTCGCGGTCACTACCACCCTTTCACGAATGCGATTTACATTTCTGCTAGAAAAAATATAGCCATTTTAAAACGACCAGATTTTCATTTAATGCAAAAACTAGCCGTTTTTGACTTTTTTTTTTTTTTTTTTTGGCATCTAATGCCTATATAAACGCCTTAACATATATTATACATGATCCCAAGATCACAACCTGAGTTAACAGTATCAGATACCTCACATATACCAAATGTATACTCATCATACACCATTGTAATTCCGATATACTTAACATATACCATATATATACACTATTCATATATTGATGTTTCTCATCATCAATAAACATGTTACTGTACATGATTCCATATACCATAATCTGAATAATATATCATATTACAATTTTCTGACCATCATGAAATATTCAAATTAACCAATTACCAAAATACTATAACCATATTAATCTATGGAGTTCTAAATGAAGTGACCCAAAGAATCAAGTTAGAATCATTATACATTTAGTAGAGCAATCCCAAGCGGAGGCTGGAACTTGAGATCTACTTGCTGAGTCCGCTACTAGATCTTAAAACAATATATTGTGGGGGTATGAGAGAAGCTCAGTGAGTACATAAAAAACATAATGGAGCAGTGTGTAAATGAGTATTTATCAGTAGAATTAATGGGTTCTCATTTTATCAATGTAAAGGAGGAGAACAAAACCAACCAATAATGGTTTAAGAACAATAATATCCTTTTAGCATAAATCATAATTCTTGGAAACGGTATGCTTCCCACTTGTAAATATTAGAGTGGCGGCCTAAGCTTCGCTCACTCATACAGTATCAATAGTGCGAGATTGATCAGGTCTTTTGGCTAGGACCACCCTTCCTAGCTAGGGTTGAGTACGCTCACCCTACCCACAGGCTTTACCATGTATACATGACTAATGTATTACCCCACATCAGATGGGGATTTCTGCTTTCAAGAATATAACAAGGTCATTTTGAACTAGTAATTCAAGTGTCATGATGTATGAAACGATAATGTACAACAATGAATCATTAAAAGATTCAATGAAATCATATCAATTATATGAACATTGAAATTCATATGAATAGGTCGAATGGTTTCTCAAAAGAACATAGTTATAGGAATGATTTATCAATCAGGATACATTAAGTTTCCAAATGAGAGGCATTGGCTTAAGAAAGGGTTCATTACACTTAAGAGATTAACACATAGAAGGGTAGGCTCTTTTACCATGTTTGATTTGAATACAGTTTCAGCACTCATATACAAATAGCAGTGAGTAGGCCGAAGGCCTCCTTGAAAGGATTTCTCTGATGCATTGGTTTCATTAAGGAAATATAAGGTTTTCATAAGATTTACGCATTTAAATTAAGGTTTCAAGTACTCACATTGACTTTCTTAACTCCTAACATAAGCTCTTAACACAATTTGAAATGATGCTCCTCAGTATTCGGAACACCTTCCTTGTCTTTTCTTTTAGGTTCTATATTGAACCATACCCTTTATGTCATTCAATTGAAGATCATTAAATACCTTTTCAACTTATTCTATTCCTAATTTAGCACTACTACATCTACATTTAAGATATATTAATTATCTAATATCAATACGAGTTAATATACAATAGCAAATATAACAAGTTGAGGTACGTTTATATTCAGTTTTCAAGCATTGGCCGAATGGCCTAGAAGAATGCCTTAAATTCACATTGTTTGCTTTATAGTAATTCAATAAATTCTTAAATTAAATTCATATTGAATAATTATATTCAATTCAATATTCATCATTCTCACTAATAATTTATTCATTACTTACATATATATAGAATTCATTAGTTTACAATTGATAACTTTGAAACATTACATTTTCACTTATTGTTTAATTATATCACTAGACCTTGTTACTTTGTTTCTGTCATTTCTCATGATTTACTAATCCAAATGAGTTTATTCTTTTTGTATTTAAAACTAGACATATTAATTTGTAACATATCCAAAGTTGAACTTAAAATTCAATCTATAAAAAACTTGGTGACCATTTCAATCTAATTTTGTTTTTATTGCAGGGTAAACTGACTTTATCATACTCCTTTGAGTATATCTCAAGATTTACAATTTTCAAATAATTTTTTTTTTACTAAGAGTTACTAGAGACATTAAGGAACATTTCTTATGTTTTGAGTTTAGCTTGGTTCTATCTTTAAAGTCCTCAAATCAGAAGATCCAATTAAGTTTACAAGTTGAATCTGAATACAGAGTCAGTTACAGAGCAAGCTCTATTTCTCATACTATACTTGGAATTTTGTCAAGCCCTTTTGTGAGTTAATCCTTAATATATCAGTGCTCATTTTACTAGTTTTCAGTTTCTCCTAATTTCTTCTCTATCATCCTCAATTCATGAGGTAAATTCTCAGGTTTTTCAATCGTGTTAGATTGCAATAATTTTCATATCTTATCACTTTCACTAGATTATATCTCAAAATCTACATATCCAATTTAAGTTTTCTTTTACACAGAGTTTATAAACATGTTAATTATCATTTTTTATATTTTATACTTGGCCTAATTCAATCTTTAAACCCATCAATTGAATTACTTTAATTCAGACTGCCCATTTAATTTGTGAACAATACTAGTTTCAGTTCAGGTATGATTTCTCTTTGTATACACTAAATATTTTAAATTTCTTTTACAGGTTCGTACTTGAAGCATTTACCTACAACTTTTATGTTTGAGTTATCCCTAAATTCCGTTCATAAAATCCTCTATAGGTTCAAACAGTTTTGGCTACCCGGAAATCTCCAAATCCGGGTTAGTACAATTTTAAGAAGGATATCTCATTGCTCTTAAAGAATTTCATCAAATCCTTCGATAAATCTATAGTTAAGATAAAACACTATAATTTTCATGTTTAATACTTCTCCAAATTCGGTCTCTAAGTATACATAATGGGTATCCCAAAATTCTGCCCAATTTTAAACCTAGTTTTCCCAACTCAAGTTCAATAATTAAATCAAGTCCTATCTTGCATCCTATATTCAATTAAGCTATCAAATATTTCAATTAACTTCATTATACACTCATAAATATTAAGAAATAAAAATAAATAATTTTTCTTAATCTTCTCATGTGTAGGCCGAACTAAAAAAATAAATAGTTTGAGTGTGAGCATTGTCAAAACACTTGAGAGGTTTGAGTGTGAGCTTAGTGAAAACACTTGAGAGGTTTGAGTGTGATTCTTAGGAAAACACTTGTAAAGTTTTGTGTGAGATTAAACACTAAGTTGGGAGTAAACTTGATAAAACTTCATAAATAGTGAAATATCCAATTGAGGTTGGAGAGTGGATGTATGATTGATTATAATCCGAACCACTATAAATCTTTGTTAGGATTGATTATAATCCGAACCACTATAAATCTTTGTGTTCTTTCTCTTCTTCTCTAAATCTATTTGTTTATTAAATTTTTTTAATTACCTAACAATTCAACTCATTCTTAGTGCATATTGGGCAACAATACTCATTTAAAGTTTAACAATATTTATTTTTTAAAAACTTATGAGAAATATTATTTTAATATAATTATTGCTTCTAAATTTTTTTATTTATGATTTTTATTTTTTTTAATTTTAAAAATGTATTTAATGATTAAAACTTAAATATTAATATCACATGATTAATTATATCCAATAAATAAATTTAATAATTTTTAATAATAACAGTTATCAAACAGATTGATTATAATCAACGTTTAAAAATTTTAATATTTATTATATTTAATGCTTAAAATTTAGCATTTTATCTTTTTTAACACTTAATTTTTAATTTTATTAAATTCTATTTTAATTAATTAAAAGAAATATAAAATATAAAAGACGCAAATAAAGGGGGTATTTTCGTCATTTCATAATAAGAAGTCACCTCATTCACTAAAGTCGATTCCCTGTTTTCCAAGAACAGAGAGAGAGAGAAAGTAACTCTCAAAGTGAAGTGTGCCCACACGTTGCAGCTGTCTCCAGCCCATTTCCTTCCCATTTTCCCCATTTTCCCCTACCCTCTCCTCTCTTTATATACCTCCCTTTCAGTCGCTACCTCCGCCACCGCCACCGCAGTTCAAAATGTCACAACCCCATTTTTTCCTTTCATTTATTGGCTTCTTTATTTTGTTTATCTCTAACTATAACTGTGTTTATGCATCAACTTCTTCGAATCCCCAACTACAGACCTTAAATACTAAACCAGAGCACATCAACCCAAAACTTCCCCCGAGAACCTTCTCCTCATCTAAGAAATTCGAGGGTTCTTCCGACTTGGTCCAGCTCCGTTACCACATGGGTCCAGTCCTCTCCTCCTCCCCCATCAACATCTATCTCATCTGGTACGGCCGTTGGGCTAATTCCCAAAAGCTACTTATCAAAGATTTCATCAATTCCATCTCTCCCACAGCTGCTGCCGCCAAGCCCTCCGTCTCCGAATGGTGGCGCACTGTCTCTCTTTACACAGATCAGACTGGTGCCAATGTCTCTCGTTCTGTTCTCATAGCTGGTGAATACGCCGATAAGGCTTATTCACATGGAAACCACTTGACTCGTCTTTCCATCCAGCAAGTAATTGCAAATGCCGTGAAAGCTGCCCCTTTTCCGGTGGATCACAAGAACGGGATCTACCTGATCTTGACTGCCCAAGACGTGACGGTACAGGACTTTTGTCGAGCAGTGTGTGGGTTCCATTATTTTACATTCCCATCAATGGTAGGCTACACATTACCATACGCATGGGTGGGAAATTCAGGGAAACAATGCCCAGAAGTTTGCGCGTATCCATTTGCAATCCCAGGATACATGGGGGGAGGTGGGCCAGGAGTATTGAAAGCACCAAATGGAGATGTGGGTGTTGATGGGATGATAAGTGTAATAGGACATGAACTTGCAGAGTTATCTTCAAACCCATTAGTAAATGCTTGGTATGCAGGGGAAGATCCAACAGCACCAACTGAGATTGGAGATTTATGTGAAGGATTGTATGGAACAGGTGGAGGCGGTGGATACATAGGCCAAGTTATGAAAGATAAGCAAGGAAGAACTTTTAACATGAATGGAAGGAGAGGAAGGAAGTATTTGGTGCAGTGGATTTGGAGCCCTGTATTGAAGGCATGTGCAGGCCCTAATGCTATGGATTAGGGAGTTTTTTTTTTTTTTTTTTTTTTTTCTAATTTTTTTTTAGAGTCTGCAAATTGGGGCAAAGCAAAATCAAAATATTTAATTTGTGGTTTTTTTTTTTAAAAAAAAGATCAGGTTCAATGCTCTTGAATCTTGGTTATTTTTTTTTGAGTTTGTTGTGGGTTAGTACGGGGGTAATGGGAGACTTGGGGGGTGGGGCTTGGAGAGGGAAGAGAGGAGATTTATCATTTCTTTATTTCTT
Source organism: Vernicia montana (assembly GCA_949750685.1). NCBI lineage: Eukaryota > Viridiplantae > Streptophyta > Magnoliopsida > Malpighiales > Euphorbiaceae > Vernicia > Vernicia montana. Next base: position 7,206 of record CATKHJ010297360.1, read on the forward strand.
TATTTTTCTTATTTTTTTTAAATTTTATGATTAGTTATAGTTTAATACTTTAGATGTATAAAGAAAAGAAGGTAATGGTATTAATGTTAGATTTTCAATTAATATATAGCAGTATATTTATTTTATGCTTTATATTTTAATAGCTTTTCTTCTTTTTTCTTTTTTTTTTTTTTAATTTCCTGGCTTTGAATTCAAATTTCAATTTTTTTTTTTGGTTAAATTTAACTTCATTGAGCATTTGAACTATTTCTAACTTTAATTTCTTTTCTGTTGTAGCTTTAGCCCAACTTTAAGGATACGAATTTCACTGAATAAACTAACAGTGGAATCACTAGGCATTAGTAATTATCAATATAATTTTCACAGCTAAGAGTGAACAAATTCATGGTATACTAACCAAAAAAAAAAATGGATGGACTCATTGAAGATTGTTGAAATGCAATTGATTAATCAAATTCAATTTCTCCTGTAGTCAACCCATCATAGTGTAAAAAACACATTTGTTGGAGGTTGTAGAGATGAACCATGATGGCCAACATTCCCAGCAGGAAATTTGATATATTTATGAGTCAGTCCGAACTTTAATTTGTGATGAAAATTATTGATCAAACATATTGAATTTTTAAAATTTTGATATTTTTTAAATTTAAATTCAATTTATGAACATGTCAACTGAGATATGGTAAACTATTATTTGAATATTCAATTCTTATAATTATGTAGTAAAACAAATTGAGTTTTTAGGAAATTTAATATTTTACAAACTTAGATAGTTGATAACTGCAAAGCAGTAAACTATTGCTAGAGTATCCAATTCCCCTATAATTCTGGCTTATATTCTACAGGAGAGAAAAGTTTATATAAAAAAACAATAAATTAGTATACATAAATCCAAAAGTGATATATGAAATAGTTGTTGTTAACTATTATTTCTTTAATTAGTAGACTTGAGGTGAAGTAATATAAGTATAATCTCTTATATTATGCTCCTAAACCTCAATAATCATAAAAGCCAAAGTCAAATAAAGCAAAAGAGGTTTGCCTCAAAGAGCAAACCACTCCTTAGTCCTTATTATTCACATGATAGAAATAATGTTTGTTTTTATTATTCCTTAGTTTTTTCTTTATCTTTGTCCTACTTTTGTGGGAAAGATCTTTTGGCTGTTGCTATTTCAAAAATTTTAAACAAAAACAAAAGGTAAACAAATTATCGTCCTTTGTGGGTGGTAGTGGTACAGTCTTGTGAGGCCACATAAAAAAATATTTAAAAAAAAAACATTAATTAAAAACATTTTGTGATCCACAGCTAATATTGGGACCCACATAAGTATACCTAAAAAGTTAATTATTGTGACTTAAGAGCCTGTCTCCTGATTTTTCAGGCCATGCCATATTGCTAGTGGTGGCCCCATGTGCCATTGGTAGGGTAAATTGAAATGTTTTTGATGCTTCGATTGGTGAGTAGCTGAGTTGCAAATTGCAATTTGATAAGGACACAAAATACAACTGTCCAAGGATCAATGCCTAACTTACTACAACCCTTAAAACAAATTTTGCATTATTTTTCTATTGGTAATTTTCATTACTTTGAAAATGATTCTCATTAGGTAGGACAAACAACCAACTTTTGTTTTCCTCTTGAATTCAAGGGTTTGGCAATAAGTTTTGGCTTAACTATAAAAAAATATATTTAAATTTTTTCATGTGAAATTATAAATTTATCTTAATTTTTTTATATCAAAATTTAAATAAGCTATGTAACAAACCAAAAACCTACTAATAAAAATTTCAAATTTTAATCATTAGAGTGTCCCCTTAAAAATATTAAATCCTAACATTTTAAAGTTATATAACATTGTCTCTTTAATCAAAATTACAAAATATATATTAGTTAACATTGTAATAATTAAATAATGAATTTAATTAGTAGTAATTGATTAAAATTTTAAAGTTAAAAATTGAATAATTTCAATTTCAATTTAAATACTAAAATTAACAATTTACTATAGGTTTAACTCTAATTTTAGTAAAACTTAAAAGAATCAAATTGATAATATGATAAATATTCAGGCGTCAATTTGATCTTTAACCTCTTAATTTTTAATAAAATATTTTTCTTTAATTTTGATCTAGAATAAAATTGCAATTAATTTTAAAATATTAAAATTTAATTGACACAAAAAATTTAGAATAAATGAAAAATTAAGATTCTTTTTATCATTAGCCATTCATTTTACTTATTAAGATTTATATATTGCTACCATTGCTTTAATCTAGTAATAAAAATAAAACTAAATATATAATCATATAAGCAGTAATAACTTTTTTAAAAAAATTTATTTAAGAAAGAACAAATCAGTTATACAACATTACATGTTAAGAAGTAACTCTTCCATTATAATAATTATCATTAAATTGGTGAAAACTTTCATTAATAGTAAATTGAGACTATAATGTGAAATTCATCTACTCCTTATATTTTTAAATGAAATGAGAAAACTAATCATATTACACTTAATTGAAAATAATTTCTTTGTTTAATAAGTTTTAACCATTCAAATTTGGCTTTAGGGCCCAAGACAAGTATGAATAAAATCTTAGAATACTTTTGAATAATCTATCATTTATTTTTTATGTATAAAAAAAATATAAGGAGAGAGAGAGAGAGAGAGAGATTTAGTATGCAAGATGATGTATTCATGTAAATATATGTGATTATTGTATTACCACATGAATCTTGCATGATGATGATGCTTTTTCTTTTGCTTCAATAACAGAAAAAGAAGACAAAATTGGTTAATGAAAGATAAAAAGGAAAAGGAAAAATATCCAAAACATGTTTCTTCATGTAGTTTTCTCATCCATCTCATCTCATGAGAGGGGTCCCTTTCTTCATTCACCAACAAAGACTGTCCAAATCAATGAGTTGGAGAGCCACATGCATCGTGATTATTAAGATTTAAGAGCTCACCCTTACAAAAGAAAGAGACATATATATAGTTGGAGGATGAGATTTGGGCACTGAATTTCACCAAATAGAACTCAATATGTTTAAAGAAACACTAATTTGAAATTTTATTGTATTAATTTATATACTTGAAGGAAATTGATTGTGGTCATGAAATGTGATTCCAGTACTTGAATTGAAAGGGATGAACCAAATTTAGAATAAATAAAATGTGACTCATGAAAGTTTTGATAAAATTTAAAATTTTTATGATAGAAAAATGTAAAATTTGAGGCCGTTAATATGCCATGTATATTTAGAGAATGTTATAGAGATAATGTGTCACAACCCAACTTAACAGCTGTGATGATTTTAGAATATGGATAAATATAAGGTCACCGAGTATCCGTAAAACCCATAAACTACTAAAATCCCAATGAAAACTTGGTATGGTATCAAGTGAAACTAAACTATAACCATAACTCAAAATCATAACCTGCCAATGAAAACTTGGTATGGTATCAAGTGAAACTAAATTATAACCATAACTCAAAATCATAATCTGCATATCATGAACACTTTTAATCCAACCTTGTTTTTATCACATTAAACAAATACTTAAGATTTCACATGCTCATATTACCATTAAACTTGATATATTTACTATTAACATCATGATTTTATTAATAACACTTTTTGTAATATACATGTTATAAATATTAGCACCCATGAAACTTCTAGAGTAACCAAAACTATACTAATAAACTCTTGGCTTTACATGGATTAATGTAGGTTCCTAGCGGATGAAAGATGCCTGAAGAACCATAATACCTATGCTACTGCTCTCCTTAAAAAAAAAGACATTAACACCACATAATGAGAAATCTTAATGAGTAACGAATATATTACCATATTTGTGAAAGCTATGTATCATGACCCAACTCATGAATCACGATCGTCCTAGGGTATGGGTAACCGATAAGACACCGAAAACCCGTAAAACACACTAACTACGATAATCTTAAAGAAAATCCGGTACAATACTGACAGCTCATACACTAGTCTCAATATACGCAACCTGCATTAAACTAACACTTCAATCCAATCACCTTATACCCTCAACTTCAATCGATAATATCATATACTTCTTAATTCATCATAACTTCAATCGATAATATCATATACTTCTTAATTCATCATACTTATTCATCGTTCATTATATATATAACATTAATTATGAACACATTAGATATTAAATTTGGAGCTTACCATGAACATTAATTATAAATATTAAATACAAACCATAATTCAAAATTTAAAATGTTCTATACCCAAACGACCATGGCTCTAAAATCAACTTCAAATTACATAATCACTTTGAGACCAAAAGAATATAAACTATAGTTCTTCAATAGCTACGCTCTTCTCAAGTGAGGAAGATAACTTGAGAATTACCTTTATTCTATCTTCTAAGTACCTGAAAAATATTAACAATTACGGAGTGAGAAATAATCTCAGTGAACAAATAATTTACTAATATAATATGCAGGTAGGAATGAACAAGTATCGGTATTAATATCGAGAGGTCTCATTATGACATGGCATTTAGGAATTCATTATGAATTAGCATTTATGGGTCTTACATGTTTAACAGAAATCATGCAATAATAGGTATTGATATCAAATAATTTCATTATGAATTGGTAATCTTGAGTCTCATATATCTTTTTAGCAGAAATCAATAAGTTAGAAGTAAAGTGCTTCCCATATATTCACATATAAAAATGGAGTAGCGACTTATGCCTTGCTTACTCTTATATATAACACATATAAAGTGTAAGACTGATCAGGTCTTACGGTTAGTGTAACACCCCAGAACCTTATTAGATCACTAGAAACTTAGAATTGGGAAAGTAAGAATTTAAGGAATTATGTGGAGTACAATTAAGAAATCGGGTCAGTATATGCGATATCGGTAGGCTAACGACTTGTAGGATTTTTCAT
>CATKHJ010297453.1:0-15494 GCA_949750685.1 Vernicia montana
TTGGGGAATGTGTTGCTTTCCTAGAATCCCATAAGGGCTAGAGAAAGTATCCCCTATTTTGGTTTATTTTGTAAAGTTAATATTTATTTTCTTTATTCAATTACTTTAAATGCTTATTTACTTTATTGCTTTAATTTATTCATAATTGTTCATAAAATTCCATTTTAAGTCATTGTATATTAAACTTGCCAAACTTATTTTAATTAAAAATAAACCGAAAACCTAGTCCCCGAATCCTCTTTGGTAATAGAGGCTAGTGTACTTTTTCTTGGACAATAAATTGGAGTCATTAAATGGGTTTTCCCTTAACTTTTCCCAAAATAAAATAAATTAAGGTGGCGACTCCTAGAAACGCATTTTCAAAGATCAACCAATTCGAACCCGAGGGTTCCATCGTGAGACCAAACTTGAATGAGCATTTCAATCCCCTTTAGTGGATCAGACCGGTGCTCGGGCGAGGCCTCACACCTTGCTGGCCACTAAATCATCTTCTAGACTGAGGTGGAGCGGAGGTGTGCATAGGCTGAGCTATACTAGCCATAGTATTCTGAGAAAAAGTTCTCTGACCACCTGTAATAGGGCAATCTCTAGAAAAGTGACCCGACTGGCCACATCCATAACATACATTGAGTCCCTGCAAACACTACCCCCGATGAGCTTTACCACATCTAGCACAAACTGACGTACCTGAACTCGAACTACTATAACTGGATCCTCTACTACTACCACTGTAACCTCTATCATACCTAAATCCACCTCTACCTTTGTTTTTGTTCCTTCGTCTGTGAGAACCCTGTGGGTTAGTGGAAGAAGTCCCCATAGTGAAAGTATCAGCAGAACCAACAAACTTAGATGTATCCTGGCCTTCACCTCTGTTCTTCCTTCTAGCCTTTTTCTCTTCCTCTACTGTAAACTCAATATCCCGGGCATCATCAACTATCTCACTAAAAGGACGACCCTGACGCCCATTAAGTAGAGATGTATAACCTTCACCCAAAGCCCTGACATAACGAAATTTCTTGGATTCCTCATCTAGCACTGCAGTAGGCACAAATCTACACAAGCCTAAAAAAGTATTAGTAAACTCTGCTACAGAAATGTTCTCACCTTTCTTCAGATTCTCCAGCTCAATCATCTTCCTATAAACAAATCCAGGAGGAACAAACCAAGTCAAGAACTCTCTGCTAAAATCATCCCAAGTCATCTCCTGGTATCTGTGCTGGATATAATTCTTATACCATATCTGGGTTGGTCCCTCTAGCCTGCGGCTAGTAAAATAAATAGATCTCGTATCTGAACAACCCAACTCCAGATAAATTTCCCTGATATTATCCGAGAAATCATAAGCTTGCTCCTCTTCACTAGAGAAAATTCGGGGATTATGCTTAATGAATCTCTCCAAAGACACTGTAGGGGCTACAAGTGCAGCAGGTGGAGCTGCTAGATGAATAACTCTAGTCACATCAACTATAATCCTCCGAAATCCAACTAGTACGGCATCCACCCCAATAGCAAGCTCATCACCAACCTGCCTACGTCTACCTCTACGACCAGGGGTTGGTGCCATTGGGCCTGTGGAGCCCTCCTCCTCTGGAGCTACATGCTCCTCAACAGCAGCAGCTTGCGCTCTTACAGCTGCTCTCCTATCTCTGGTACTCATTATATTGAAAAATGACAAAATAGTTTATCAAATAGAAAAAGGATAATTCACCCATAATATCATTGCATATACTCATATATATTAATAAATAACTATTAAGGTACCGCAGAAACTTAAAGCAACTGAAACATAGAAAGACATATTGGAATCCTATGTTCCGCAATTACAGTTCCCTAGGAAAATGAGCCAAAAGCTCTGATACCAACTTTGTCACGACCCGACTTCATAGGCACGTGACCGACACTAGGGTACGGGAAAGCTTAAGGCTTTCAGAACCCGTAGTCAGCCTGACATATCAAATCATCAAAGAATATACCATAGAATCATATCTTAAGGGTTAAGGGCACACCTGCTAACAGAATCTGTGTCAACATCATAATATATCAATCAATCACATCTCATCAGGTTCCTGTTTAGCAGACTATCTCAAAATATCATAATACTGATAATTTACATAATTATACAATAATATAGATACAAACAAAGTCTACTTTAATTGCAGAAATTCTAGAATTTATTATTACACACAACAACATTTATTTACAAAATCCACTGCCGAAGGAGATGACAGGGAAACTCAACAGTAGTAACTTATCCTGCAACCTGAAAAAAAAGTAGTGAGACAGGAATGAGCGTCACAACTCAGTGAGTGATACCAACCAATATACAAACCTGGTGTCCTAATATCATTCTATCATTAATGCTCATGCAACGTGTCACATTTATAAATTATCATATCTCATACAAGAATGAGAATCAGTCCACAGGAATCATACTAAATCTTAATACGGGGAACCGACCCCCACCTCAGTTCTCTGTGTCCAACTGAAAATTATTTTAAAAATCCAATACATAGGGTACCAGCTGTCCCTGGCCGAAGCTATGCAGTGACCCGACTGGCAGCAGTGAGCGATGAGCAAGCTCTTGAACTGTCATACACCAGTCAAAACTCATCCATTGTATATCATATTCACATTCCTAATGATTCCTGTGTCATCCCAATACCATCCAGCATCCAGAATAATTATGCAACACATAATTAATAAATCATTCACATACATGTGCCATAATGCTCAATAATTACTCATAGTGCATAATTATATAATATATAATCATACGATAAATGTAGATGCATGGAAGGCAGGAAAATATATTAGAATCACTCATAACACTGGTGCTGAAAATCAAAGTCGATCACTGACTAGGACCTGGAGCTGCAGATGACGGTCCTGGACGATCAAGAAAATAAAATATTTAACAAATCATCAGAATAGAATTTAATTACAATTAACTATCTAAATTCATAACAATTTTGATACGCTGAAATAAATCATTATGATACTAAATTAATCATCAGGGATAAATTCCGGACTGTCGGGCGTACTCATTGGAGAGTCGCCGAAAAAATCATCAGAAAATATCAACGGTGCCGGATAGCGGCGAAATTGGTGTCAATATATTCTTATCGAAACGTGGATACCGAAAATATGCACCACTCAATTTTTCTGCCGGAGGATTACCGAAAAGACATGTTGGTAGATCCGAAATTACACCGTAATTAGGCAAAAATTCAAAGTTCACCATAGTTTGCAAATGAGATACCGAATCAAAGCTTACGAGATAAGGAAACCAACGGTATGAGAATCGTCAAAAACAAATGTCAAAAAGTCAACGAAATAAATCTCAAAAGTCTGCTGGCCTGAAAATACCTTGGCGGCGCGTGCGGCGGCGGACGGCGATCGGCTGGATATCGTTGGAAGCATCTTGGCCTCCTCTTTCTAGTAGTCCGGTGCGTGTCTCCTTCTGGTGACCGGAAGGCAGCGTTCTGTCAGATTTTCGTTTCTCTCTCTCTCTCTGTCTCTGTCTGATGTCTTTTTTGTTGTTGTTTCTTTTCTGCTCTTCATTATCTTATATAATAATAATAATAATAATAATAATAATAATAATAATAGTTAAGGATAATAATAATAATAATAATAATAATAATAATAATAATAATAATAATAATAATAATAATAATCTAAAAATTAATTTAAGTAAGTTTAACTTTTAAATAATTAAATAAATAAATAAATTAATCAAGTTAATTTACTAAAATAATTACCCAAAATTAATAAATTAAAATTTGAGGTATTACACTATGGTCGCTGGCCTCTCGGCGCATCCTCCCTAACAAGACTGGTGCGGGTCAAGTCTGACTAGCGTCAGAGTTGAGAAAACGGTTGGCGCATCCGTTGGCCAAGCCAGCAGCATCCACTTGCCTCCCAACGGCAGTCGCCGACTGAATCGGAGGACACGCTAAAGGGGCCGACTGCTGCTGCCCCAAAATTCCATTTTTGTCCTTCTCCAGCCTGATTTTCAACCTTTTTAGTCTCATCCTTTTTGGTCTTTTTACATTTCCTTTTTCCAAAATACCCCTCCCAACTATTTGCCTATAAATAGGCCTCCATTCCTTCATTCCAAACCACCCCAGAGCATTTGTTGATCAAGCTATCCACTTGCTCTCTCTCTCTCTCTCTAATTAATGTCCTATACTCTCTTTGAGTAATCCCAATTTTTAGTTAATCTCTATTTGATTTTAACTAAAAATTAAGTAATTAATTAGCTAATTAATTCTAAATATTAATTAATTAATTAAATTAGTAATTAAAAATTTCCTTTCTTTTTGATTGAAAACTAATTAGGATTATTCCTTCTTGAATTAATTCTAAATTAATTAATTAAATCTACTCTCATTGAGTAAGATTCCCTACTTCCGAGACCGATAAAATGGAACTTTAGTTCGGAAAAACACTCTGCTCCTCTCAAGCGCCCAAAGAGAAGGTATAGCATCTTCTTTCACCAACTCCAAAAATCCTCCCAAATCATATTAATATGATCAATCTCTAAACCCCTCCACTTCATCGTGGAACAAACTACGTGGGTTTTGATCCCCATTCAATGAGGAATGTAGGCATATTTGGAATTTAACTCTAAGCCTCAAATCCAAATCCCAACTAATCTCATTCCCCTTTTATTTTTAATGTAAATATTTATATTTATACTTTCTTGTAAGGGAATTTGTGGTCTTCCTAGAACCTATTAAAGGCTTGAGAAGACATTCCATCATTAATTAATGTAATTAGTTAATTTAATTATTTTAGAGTAAAAGAGCGACCATGTGATCTCTCTAGTACCCTTAAGGGCTAAAGGAAATACTTTCCTTTACTTTTAGATGTTTAATTTACTCGCTTTTCAATTCTCTATGCATTAATAATTATGTTATGTTCATGCATTTTAACTGTTATTTACACTCGTCATTCATGAAATCAATATTTTAAAGTCAAATTAAACTTAGGAGCAAAATTTAGATTATTTGAAACCAAAATCCTTGTCCCTGAGCTCAACCTAGTTCGAAGACTAGTGATCTTATCCTTGGGTAAATCAATTAAAAATTAATGAATTAGAGTTAATCTTGGGTTTTTCCTTAATTTTTCCATTTAAATAAATTAGGGTAGCGACTCCCAAATCATTTTTCAAAAAATTAAATCAAATTGCTCGAACGATAGCCGTTTCAATTGTGATCACCGAAACTCAAACCTAAACCTTTTAAAAAATCGCTCGCCTTTCCTTAAATCAGAGCGAAAGGGGTGTTCAAGCGAGGTCTCACAATAGGATGACTCAGTGGAAACTTTAATTTATTGTGTTTTATTTGGCAATTTCATTTGAGTTCATTATGCATTATATTCTAGTTTAATTAATCATGCCTTATGCTTTTCTTTTCTATTATGCTCATGCTCCTTCTTTCAATATATATATGTGTGTGTGTATGTGTGTTAATGAATTGGGCAGAAGCTATGGGGATCAAGACTAGTTCTTGATCATCTAAGCTTGGGTCCCCAATCTTGCAATTCTCTTTGTTTTTTGCTTAGTTATGTACAGTTCCTTTGTTTTTATACCATCCATAGCATATACTTAGCATATGTACCCGTAGAATTATGCATGTGGCATAAGCAGGCCCATAAAGGGATCAAAATCTCGTTCCCCAGATGCATAGGGCGCACAAACCCCTGTGTGCCATATGCATGGGTTGCGCCCTTTATTCTTTATGGTTTCTTTCTGTTATTGATGCTTTTGATGTGTTTTTGAGTTTTGATGCTATATAGATCATTTGGTAAGCTCTTTTCATGTCTAAAAGCCACGAAGGAGAGAAAGGAAGCCATCAGAATGATCTGAGATGGAATCGGAGAGGCAGCAAAAAAGATCCCTGGGCGACAAGGGTGTGCGCCCCATGTCTGCTGGATTTTTTTAATCTAGTCCTATTTTTTCCTTTTTCCAATTTTTGTCATTTCTAGCAGTATTATTTTTTTCTTCGTTATTCATTTCGGGAATGTAATAATTTAATTTAATCCCCCATCCCTTTAGTAATTAGGTTGATTAAACTTAATGTTCGATGATCGATTTAATTCCAATATGGTAAGTTTATCCTTATGTTTATGGCATGAAATTGATTATTAATCGAATCATTTTCTGTTTAGAATTGCATGCTTCTAGGTTTTAATTTATTGCTTTGAATTAAAATGCATAGTTGATTAATTGCCTTGATTAGTTGATTAGATGTTATTGGCATGATCAATTGGATGTTAATTAATCTATTTAATTTGATTTAGTAAAGAAGCATGTTTAGTTCAGTTAACTAATTTGGTTTTCGTAGAATGGCATGATTATTAGGTTGTTAATCGATTGCTTATGTAATTGACTTGGCACCTTGATAAAATATTGTTTGCATGGTAAATGAATTGGATAGTTGATTAATTAATTGAATTAGGTTTAAAGACATGCTAGTAAATAATATGGTAATTAATTTGGCATGTTAGTTAATTAGGTTAGTTAATGAATTTGGTAATCTCGAGCAATTGCATAATTGGTTTATGCTAGCTTTCAATTCATCATGTTCATGGCTAATGGGAATTTGATTGTTGCTACTTTAAATGCACATTTTGAATGTTAATTTGCTAAATACTTGTTGGCATGAATCATATAACTAAATGTTATAATTGTTGCATAGTAAATAAAGCCAAGTCTAAATAAACCTTACATTAAAATTGACCAATGAATAGAAGTCAACCTCACAGTTGGGTGGGCTTAGATGCCTAACACCTTCCCAAACCCGTACCTAACTTCCTTACTCGAATCTCTAGTCTAAGGTAGTTAGGTATGAAGCAAGAAATCCTAGTTACCTCTATTTTCCTAGTTTTTAAAAACTAGGTGGCGACTCCTTTTTCTGTTTGGGCTCCGGCCCAATTCATCTTCCCCCAACTCTAAGTTGGAAAACAGTGCAGAGTCCATCCACTCGAGGCCAGAAATCTAGTTGCGACAAATGACTTAATAAATAAATTTATTCCAAACTTTGCACATTTTTGCAATTGCACCTTTTTTTTTTTTATCAATTCTTTCCCAATTTGAAAACTTAGTTGTAATTCTACCCTAAATCATAATTGTAAAAAAAAAATATTAATTAAAAGGCAAAAGCCAAATTGATCCTTAAATTTATTATATCATATTGTCAATTTAAAATTTAAATTTCGATTAAAGTTAATTGAACTCTTTAACTTTGCAAATTTGATTAATTGAGTTGCTAATTTGATGATTAGTAGTTTACCACATTCACAAAGTTGGAGAACCCAATTAATTTTTATTAAAGATTAATGATTAAATTGATAGTACAGTATGACAAGTTCTAATATCAATTTCACTTTTATCATTTAAATAAATATAAAAATATTATTATTATTATTATTATAAAAAAATCATTTAAATATTAAGGGTAGAATTGCAACTAAAATTTCAAATTGGAGTAGAATTGACAGTGATGGTTTTTATCCCCGATCTGTCTCAGTCCCCGGAGGCTCCCATTAGGGCGAAACTTGTTTTTTCGGTGAGTGTTGTAGTTGTGTGCTAGGTATTGGGTATGGGCTTTCTTGAAAAGGAGCAGGTCCAGTCCAAGATAGAGAGGAGGATAAGTGATGGTTGGATCTGGCAATGATACACATGGTGACCTGAGGTAGTGGATCTCAATGGGTATGTGAAAGTACGCAGTTGCAAGACCTCACACTTATGGGATGGTGCGAACATCACTGTATGGAAGTATTAACCTTGATGGATGGAATGATGCTGACTTCACTGGAGGGAGGTGTTGACCTTGACGGATGGAACGGTGCTAACCTCGTTGGAGGGAGGTGCTGACCTCGCTGAAGAGAGGTATTGACCTTGATGAATGGAACAGTATTGACCACACTGGAGGAAGGTATCGACCTTGATGGATGGAAAGTCTGGAGCTTGGCATTGGAGTAGTGGTTGGATCTCAACCTACATGGCAAAGACATATAGGGTTAGGAGGACCACGCCAAGCCTATGGCCTGGCATGAGCCTTCCGATACTTAAGTCAGTGTGACGACATGTACAAAGTTAAAGGAACGGGGAGAGCATAGACTTATGGATGATGTCATAGCTTCCTTCAGTAAGAGGGTTTGAAGACTCTCACTTTGACAATTTAATTGACGAGGTTAGTTGCTGCTTAGAGCAAGGTGCTCGTACTTGAATGTAAGAGAGTGAGGAGACAAGGCGAGGTAGCTTGTCTACAAAGGCGCTAGGCCTTTTAATGTGAAGGATGTTGAGAGGCGCTGGGCTTGTTCGTGTGAAGGATGCTGAAAGGCATTGGGCCTGTTGGTGATGGATCTTGAGAGGCATTGGACTTGTTGGTCTTGTGGTCTGCATCTTGGACGGTCTACTTCTGTCTTGGACTTATTCTTCGAGGCCCAATTTTGGATGAGCCATTTTTAATCCTCATCAGACACACACAAAAGAAAGAATAAGATATAATTACAAAAGCGCACAAAATTTAAGATAAATTTACCTATTAAGCTTTCAAACCATTATCTATCATTATAAAACAAAAAGTATATTTTTATGCAAGTTTCTCAATGGTTTCTCGACTTTGTTTTAGAAATATCATATCCGTAAAACAATTGTAGTAGGTGATGTTATGTTCAATTTCTATATAGTGTAAGTCACAATTACAGAAATAATTCGTTCTTTCTTTACTTCGTCTTTTTTCCTTTGGGATGGCTCTAGTAGGAAAATTCTTGAACTGCAAAGAGGACGGCAATTTCCATGTGAATATGCTTTTGAGAATGAACAGATAACTACAAATTTTGTTTTTACCCGTAATATCTTGTAATAGCCTACGGATGCTAAGTACCATTAACTTTTTTTTTTTTCAATATTTGTTTTTTATGCATAAGAATTTTTTAAAAAAAATTAAATTATCATGATTTAAATTCATATTTTTTAGACAATAAGTAAACAAATAAAATTATCAGTTTTTTTTTTTATTTGGTAAAAAGTATACTCAAATCAGCTTATGCATCAACCAAATTTAAATCTTTTCTATGAATAAGTTCAAGGGCGCATCCTACGCCTGATTTATGTGTTCAAAAATTATTTTATTAAATTAAACTTTGATTAATAAATAGAAGAGTGTATTTTATTATCAATCAGACTAATCATAAAAAATTAAAGTGATCAGTATTTAAATCTTAAATTTTCATATATACTACGAATCACATACATGACTATTTAACTATTAATCGATGGAATTGCAATACCAATATAATACTTTAGATGTTTGAAATAGATTGATGCAAAATCCCACTTTAGAATAAGAAATTTTAATTTTTTTTTTATAAATTCAAAAATACTCTTCAAATTTATGGATTTAACTTACATACCAAACAAGAGAAATAATATAAATCCATAAAATTAAAAAATAAAAAATTAAAAAATTTATAGATTTGAAATTTTGATAAATATAGTTTTGCTGAATTATTGTCATGCCCGTTTGGATTAGTGGTTGAGAACTAACGTTTGACGTTTGAGCTTCCAACCGCTGCATGAGGTGTTTGATAAAATTAGCGTTCGGAGTTACGTTTTAAAATTCAGCGGTCAGCGGTTCAAAATTATAATTGAAACACCGAAAGTTAAAATTTTTAGTTGTTAGCATTTAACCCTCTAACCACTGGTAGCCAACCGCTAACCGCTGATCCCTGACCACAAACCGTTGACAGCTGACCGCCATCGCTAAATCAAATAAGCCGGACCAAGATTAGTTTCCACTTTTTTTAAGAGAATAATTTTCACTTTAGGGTTATAGAGTTAAAAAAAATAACTGATCTATTATTTTTCTTTACAAATTTTTTAATCTAAAAAAAGAATTAAATTAAAAAAATGTATTAATGTATTATGTAAAAATTAAACTGTAATTTTATTTTAGAAAAGTGAAAAAAACTACTATGTAATTTGACGTTTTCTTGAAAAGAGGCAATGATTTTGTTTTTCTTGATGTTTAGGTATCCTGTATTTTGTTTTATCACTTAAATACCAAATTTACTAATACCGTTAATATTTAATTTTTTGATATATAATATAAATTAAGATTTTTTTTTTCTAGTATACAGAATTCCATCAGACACTGTAAGACCTACTTTTAAATTAAAATTTAATTTTAATTAATCATAAAATTTAAAAATCTTTTTAAGAGAAAAACAAAAAATAAAATTTTTAAAAATTAAGAAATTTCTAAATTACAAATTTCACTCATACAAAATTTTTTACATGTTTTAGAAAACCAACCAAATCCATAAATTTCAAAAAATCTTTAATTTTATGGCCATGTATTACTATTATTGTTCATGAGATCAAAGTTTGAATATTCATGATTAATTATGAAATATAGTTATGAAATTGAAAATTTTGTGAGATTTATGAATTTTTTTGGTTTTCTAAGACGTGTAAAAAAATTTGTACAAGTGAAATTTGAGATTTAGGAATTTTTTAAATTTGTTTTCCTTTAAAAAATATTTTTAAATTTTTATAATGAATTATAATTAAATTGTAAATTATAACGAAATTTAGATTTGAGTCTATTGTGTTCGTGCAAATCATCGTGTCCACTCTATTATAATAGCAAAATGATCATATTATGTCATGGATTGACCCTTTAATGTGTTAATGACAAACTTAATGCCAAAGTGAATGAAATCTCACATTAGTTGAGTAAAAGAGGAATGTTATCTCTTTTAGATAGGGATGGCCACATGTTGGGTTTTGGACAAATTATACAAACTCCAATCCGACCCGCTTAAAAATCAAGATACTTGCCCTCCACTTGCCCTGATCCATTTTTATTTTATTTATTTTTTAAAAAAAATAATTTTTTAATATATATATAATTTGTATATTCATTTATATATTTTTTCTATATATCTATGCAATATAATTTATCTTTCAAATAAAAAAAATAAATTATAAATTAAAAAATGATAAATTAAATATATATAATATTTAAAAAATTAAAAATATATATAATCAGATCGAATTCGAGCTAGATTATATCATTACTTGAATCCAGGTCGGGTTTAAACTTTAAAACTCATTCTCCCTGTTTAGGTATTCCGTAGACTGAATAAAATTGCCATCTCTACTTTTACATTAAAAAAAAAAAGTCATGGTAGGCCTAATTTATTAATTTATTCTAAAATTTGTGTCATTTTGAAATTATATCCTTTTTTAGATAATTGTATCTTAATTTAAAAATTCAATTGTAATTGTGTCCCAAAAATTAAATTAGGAGAAATCAACAAAATTCTCTCTCCTAATTGACATTTTTATATAACAAAAAAAAATATAGGAACCATCAATAACTTAATAATAATAATAATAATAAAACAAAAAAAAAAAAAGAAACAAAACCTGGTTGGTCAAAGCAATTTGGTAGTTTGATGAAGTATAGAAGAAGAAGATAAAGGAGAAGTAGAAGAAAACGCAGTCATCACATACATTGCCATTTGTTCCCATCGTCGATTGAACCAACAAATCGCTTCTCTGATGCCCATAAACCCTTAGACTATGTTTAGTATGACATAATGAAATGTAATGTGATAAAAATTACATTGTAATATAATGTAATAATCATTTCATTATATTTGGTTACAGTAAAAAAATATATGTAATGTAATGTAATCATAATTTTTATTTTAATATTTAATTAATTTATAATAATTAGTGTGAAACTAAAATGTTAAAGTAAATTATTTAAAAAATATTATTAAATTTATTTTTTTTTAAACATTTATGATGGTTGGAATCCGGTAATTTATTGCCGGTCGCCGGAATCCAGTCATCAGTCACCAAAATCCGGTAATTAGTCTCTAAAATCCGGTGATTGGTGATTGGAATCCGGTTACCAGTAGTTGGGATCTGGTGACGGGCCACCGAATGATGGTGGTAATGAGTGATTGGTAGTAGTTGAAGGTGTTTGAATTATATTGACAAAATAATAAAAAATAAAATAAATATAAATATATTGTAAGTAATTATGATTATATATATATATATTTTTGTATATCGAGCATTACATCAAATTAAAGATCATTGATTACATGATGTATTTGTTATTACATTACATCTAATATTTTTACACTACCATACAAAGTAATGAAACATATAATGTAATGGTGATTTCATTACGTCTTACCAAATATAACTTTGTAAACTCATGTTAACCACTAATTCTAGTTGTTAGCATTATTAGCTTTGTAATTCTATGTTAACATATTTCTAATTAGTTATATATATTTTCTTTTATAGGTGATATATTTTCCTTTATAGGTTGGTACTTAATTAAGGTCACAAACCTTATTTCCTTTATTATATTTATAACTCTATTATAAATAGGTTGTTACCCATTATATATAAATATTATTCTTTCAACAATTTTCTCAATTTCTCTTTTTTATATTTCTATAACATGATATCAGAGCATTTGCTCTAATTTTTTTCTTCTCTCGGGCTTCTGATTTCTGGTTTTGAAATTATGATATAAAAAAAGGAGCGAATAATTCAATTTTTCTTCCGCAAATTATTATTTATCATTTTATCATCAATGCTTTTGTTTTGTAAAGCTACCTTATCATTGAAAATCATATCATTCAACCTCTCTTTTATATCATATTTTATTTTTTGTCATTTCCTTATTTCAACCTTACCTAGTTTTATATTTTAATTTTCCTCTATTAGTCTCTCATTATTGGCTTATTTCTTTATTCAATTATTCTGGATTTTTTTTCTTGTTCTTAGTTTGACCTAATTCATAATCACACATTCGCTGCACCAAATACCATCACCAATCAACCTTTTATTTACTACATATATTCCAATTTTTTTTTTCTTTTGCCCATTTGGAGAGATTACTTTTACGTCCCACCACAGTGTCATTTCTCATTTGATTCCATGGCACTTGTGCCTCTTATCTTGTCACTTTGTTAGCACCTTGCTTATGCATTTGATTCAAAGTGGTTCTTGGGGATTTTGAATACCACAGTGTCATATGGTGCTCGTGCCCCTTATCTTGTCACTTTATTAATACATTGCTTAAGTGTTTGATTCAAAGTGATTCTTGGGAATTTTGAACGTTCTACTCTCACTTTTTGGGGTTATATTGACCTGATTTTGACTCCACAGTCAGTTTCAGGCGAGTGTTCACATATAAATATTTTGCATTTAGGAAAATTTTGCCAACATCATAATTTAAGATTGTTGGATTTTTCATGAAGCTGCCATTACATCAATATTTGTCAAGATGACCATTTCTCTTTGTTTCAGTCATCTTGAGGAGTATTAGAGAATCTCATGCCTTTTTCAATGGAGATCTTTTTAAAGAGGTTTATATGCAGCCTCCTCCTAGTTATGCAATCCTAATCCGCGCTCTGATCAATCTACAAATAGTTTTACCAAAACTCACTCTCCTCTTCGTTTTCGCACTCTGGCAAACTCTAGATGACTAATACATTGTCATCTTGAGTTTGAGGGGGGATGTTAGCATAATTAACATTATTAGCTCATTGATTCTAGGTTGACATAGTTCTAATTAGTTATACATATATTTTCCTTTATTGGTGATATATTTTTCTTTATAGGTTGATCCTTAATTAAAGTCACCAACCTTATTTCCTTTATTGTATTCCAAATTCTATTATAAATAAGTTGTAACCTATTATATAGAAATATTATTCTTTCAACAATTCTATCAATTTTTCTTCTTTATATTTTTGTAACACTAGTAAAACATCAAGAAAAATGGTAGATTGAGGAGAAAAACCCAAAGTATTATTTTAATAATTCTAACAATAATATTCACTCATCAATTTCATCTTTATGTAAGCATGACAATGGAGTGGGGTGAGATAGACTTTGTGATTCCTATCCCTGCCCTATTAGAATGGAGATAAAGGCAAAATGGAAAGATCTAAACCCAATTCTGTCGAGTTAAGGGATGGGAAGGGAATTCCTAGTTGAGAGTGAATAGGTTGCACGAAAACCTCTAAAAGATCGATATTCCCATGTCGAACACGTTTCAACACCAAAACCTCTTGAAAACATTTCGGAAGCTTAAAAAAAGTTTTTCATTATTTTTTTATTTTTGAATTTCGAATTTTTAGAAAACTTGAGATGTATATTTTATTATAAAATTTTAATATGAAATTTTAATTAATAAAAATATGATTCTAATAAAAAAAAGGAAGAAAATAAAAGAAGGCATGAAAAAACAAATCCTCATATTTTTATTCTTTTTCTTTGTCTACGCTGTAAGTTTGCAACTATCAATTCTTGTTACCATACATATCCTAGGAATGCAATTAGTTATATAAAAGTAGAAGGATATTGAATTGCTTATGTCTTTATATATATATTATGTAACGTTTCTCCAGCACTTTATGTCTT
The DNA here is from genome assembly GCA_949750685.1 of Vernicia montana. Lineage (NCBI taxonomy): Eukaryota > Viridiplantae > Streptophyta > Magnoliopsida > Malpighiales > Euphorbiaceae > Vernicia > Vernicia montana. The sequence continues at coordinate 14,480 of CATKHJ010297453.1, forward strand.
ATAATTTTAGAAATTGGCATATCTCCGTGTCATATTGTGTTGTATCACGTGTTCTGTTTTTGTTTTTGTACACCCCACTTTACCTCTGCACCTAGTAATTGCCATTATAGTTATCACGTCTAGCCTTTTCAACCGCCACCTTTAGTGACTTCATCTTCTTCACCTCTTTCATATTCTTCTTTCATCAAAATTTAATGGTTTAATGGTAATTTTATCAATATGACGGTTATGAATGAGTATAAACCTTTTGAACTTCTGGAATTTGAGATTGACGATGTTTTTGCCTATATATTTCGTCCATTAATTGACAGTTTGAGCAGCTTAAATATCAAAACTGTAATAAAAAATTGATGGTGTTGGTCATCTATATATTAAAGATTATGTTACTTTTATTGTTTAACTCAAAGTTTTTGGTGATAGAAGAACCCATTAAACAATCTAAACGATATTAATTTTAGAATTCATATTTTAGGGTTAACAGAAATTCTAATAATTATAAAACAAAAGGATTTCATTGTATACTTTTAATAAAGATTAGGGACTAAATTTATTTTTTTTTTTTAAATAATAAAAACCAAAAATGTATAATAAAGTAAATCTTAGGAGTTTAGTAATATAAACTTTAATAAACATGTCATGGCCTTCAATCTCATGAACTTTTTTTTCTTCTCTTTTTGAAAGTAAATCTCATGTGCTTTTTTTTTTTTTGCCAAAATCTCATGTGCTTGTGTAGGGTTTTTTGGTAGAGTCAATCTGGCTCTAGTGGATCAAGTCTGTTTTCCATTGTGGGTTGAGCTCTGCTTCGACTTTGCATTTATATAAGGCCTGGCACAACTTGAGACTTTCCTGGACAATAAAATAAAGGGGAAATTATAGTATACACGGTATTTTTTGATAAAATATCATTCATACGGTCCTTTTTTATTTTATACATCTATACGCTGTTTTCATTTCTTTTACACTGTTTATTTTCTTTTCTTTTCCACGGTAGTTGATGGACAATTACGCAACGATG
>CATKHJ010297529.1:0-13691 GCA_949750685.1 Vernicia montana
GAAATTTTAAGTTAAATATTTTAACTTACCATTTTAAGTAGTTTTTGACTTAATTGAAAATTTTAAGTTGTGATCATTTTATGTTATCAAATCATCTTAAAACTAATAAGTGCTGAAAATATTAAATTAAGTAATAAGTTGGGTTATCAAACACCCCCATAGTCTTAAGGTAGGATACACATATTTTTATCAAGGAATGTCAAAATTTAAAATATATATATATATATATAGTTTTGAATGTTTTCCATATTTTTATGGATTCTAAAAGTTACCACAAAATCTTTTCCATAAAGTTATGAAATAACCATATACTCGTTTAATACCATTTTGACATAATATGGAATTATAATAACTATTTCAACTAATTAAAATCTTTGTAATATTTACGTAAACTTATTGCAATCAGATTTTGCACCCTTTATGAGAAAGAATCAATGAAGAAATCTTACTCGAGATGTCTATGGGCTTGAAATATGAATAGTTAAGCTTCAAAATTATTCTTGAATCAGTTACCTAAAAAATTTCAAGGGTTTACAGATTAGATCTGAATTCTAGGGTTTTAGACATGGGAGATATTTAGAATTGAGATGAAAAGAAACAACTTAATGACAAATTGTCATTGACCAAATTCAATTCCTAATAGCTATTTTTATTCATAACAGAGTATGGGTGTTTTTCTTATGAGTCAAGAACCACATCCTGCATTGAAAAGCAAAATGAGCATGCTAGGAGGATGGAATTTGGTATGTACAAGTACAACATGAATAGAAGGGTACATTGCAATATCAAACTCAGAATTAAATATGATGGTTAATGATGATTCTTTGTGATTTTCATGCTAATGCTAAATGCCAAGTTTGTATAAGATCAACATTTTCTAAATATGGTATTTGTAGCTAAAATTTCTTTATTCTAAACATTCTCTATTGTACTTAAAAAAACTTTTAATTTTCATCACATAAAGCAGTTTTGGAACCCAGAATGCAAACGCAAAATCCTTAAAAGTTCATAATTTATTGAAGTGAATATAGAGAATGCACATGCAGCTACAGGTGCACTAATATACAAAGAGAACTATCATAACCTTTAGTCTTCAAATACATCAATAAAAGCAATATGATACACATGAAACACAATTATATATCATATTATTCCATTAATAACATTAATGCCATGAATCATATCCCAAGTTATAGAATCACTAGTACTGTAGTAATTAATGTTGGGAAATAACGCAAATTCCTTATATGCCAAATCTATGAGACACACAATTTATGTGGTTTGGCATAAACTTGCCTATTCCACGGGCTGTTGCAGATCTTTCACTAAAGGTAGAAAATATACAGTGTTTATAACACTCACAACTTAAGAAAATTTCTTTCAATTTTCCCCCAACAATTCTCGCTCTTTTCTCCCTGCACCTCACCAACAATACACTCTCTATGTTTTTCACAACTTCACGATTACACAAAAAAAAAAAACATGAAATGTAAAGGATTTATATAGGCTTCAACCCAAATTTGGTTGGTGGATTTTAGGTAAGAATTATACACCTCCTTTGACAAAAATGAGTTGGGTGGCCTCCTTTGACAAAAAATGAGTTGGGTGGCCTACTTATTTGACAATATGGATATATTTCTGCATTTACATTTCCATTCAACAAAGCAATAGTTTGTTTATGATAATTTTGTGGAGGCTGAGTGACTACTAGGGGTGTAAATGAGTCAAGCCAACTCGCGAGCTACTCGAGATCAAATCAGAAATTACTGGTAATCGACTCGATGTAAGTCGAGTCGAGCTCGAGCTCGAGTAGCTAGATGATTCGAGATTGAACTCTATATTACTCAGCTCGATAGGCTTGCGAACCTAATCAAGCTTTTATATATTTGCCATTCTATCCTTTATATATTACTAATTGAACCTAAACGAGCCGATTTGAGCTTAAATGAGTCGAGTCGAGCCTAAATGAACTTGAGTCAAGCTCGCGCTTGGTACTGTGTCGACTTGATTCGACTCGATTAAGCTCGAGCTCATTAATTTTGCTCGAGCTCGAGCTCGAGTTTGAGCTGTTCAATACTCGGCTCGAGTTCGAGTACTTGAAAACTCGACTCGACTCGGCTCGTTTACACCCTTAGTGACTACAACTGGTGTGCATGGAGAGCAACCCAAGCAGTTACACATACATGATACAACATCAGGAGGAATGAATCAATATTTAGATGTTGTGTACACTGGATTTAGGTTTGTTAGAATAGATACATTACATGAAATAGATGAACAATAAAAAGAAAGTAAAGTATTTATATTCATTTATCTCCTAAAAAAAATTTGCTTACATTGATTTATCGTATTTATGTTGATTTACTGGGTAGTGGTCGAAATCTTTAATGGCCACAGACTGAAGTTCCTAATAGGATTCTATATCACCATAAGTGTCCTCATTTCCTTATATAAAGAGAAAGATTAGGCACAGTAGTTACACTTGAACACCAAAGATCAGGGTAGAAATAAATCCAAACCAACAATTTATTGCAATGAGTTCTTACAAATAGCTTCTGAAGTGATTTGAAAGACTCATTCGTCTTTTGTGGATGAAAAACTTGCGTCCATATTCCAATTGCTTGTGCCATGTTTAATGCATAAATGGAGGCCACTTCTGACTTGGGAATTCAGATAACATGTATGCTACCAATTTAATTTCTCCACTTAGTGCATTTTACTAAACAAGTTAAACTATTTCCTTGGTAGGCTATTCTGTACAGTTGTTAATGAAGATTGATGAAATATTTAGGATATGATTACCAAATAGTGTTTATATTTTTAGATTTCAGTTCTTAATGACAATGTCTAGTACTAATTAGGAGATATTATCCCAGTAGTTTTCTGAATACGCATTCAACCTTTTCTTTCCTGCAAAGTAAATGATATAACTATTTATGACTATTACAACAATAGCGTATACATTACAACTCCGATCCAAGCCTAGCCTAGCCTAGCCTAGCCCGTAGTAAACACACACCATAGAAGAAAATTGGTGCCAAGTGGGGACAGGGTGACTTGACTCTTGAAAGTTTGGAGTGTAGGGTGACTTAGCTTAGCTACAAACTGTCACTGTGAAATCCAAAAATCAAGAACTCTAGACAGCTTCAATTTGGTTTTCTTGAATTGGAAAATTGATGATGGGAACTTGTTCTTTTAGTGTTCTTCGGGTGCTGCTGGTGCTTCTTTTGATTCAGAGTCCTGGAGTTGATTCAAATGTGAGCTGTATCAAGAATGAAAGAGAAGCCCTTCTCAAGTTCAAACAAGGCCTCACGGACCCTTCAAACAGATTGGAATCGTGGGTTGGAGAACACTGTTGTTCATGGAAGGGAGTCTACTGTAGCAACAGAAATGGACATGTTATCAAGCTTGACCTTGGAAATCTTCAGTACGGGTTGCCAGAATCCCTCCTGGGAGGTCAGATAAGCCATTCTTTACTTAATTTGACACACCTCAATTATCTAGACTTGAGTTGCAACAAATTCTCAGGGATTGAAATTCCTAAATTTCTTGGTTCCTTCAAAATGCTAAAATATCTAAATCTTTCTAAAACAGAATTCATTGGAAAGATTCCCCATTACCTTGGGAACCTATCAAGATTGCAGTATCTTGATCTCAGCTACAGTTTCGGATTGACAGTTGATAGTCTAAGCTTTGCTTCTACCCTTACTTTTTTGAAATATCTTGACTTGTCTTGGTTGAATCTGGATATGGCTAATGACTGGTTACACTCACTGAATCTGCTTCCTTCTTTAATGGAATTACATTTGTTTTTTTGTTCTCTCCCCCCCTTTCCTCACTTTTTCCATGTTAATTTCACATCTCTTGCCATTCTTGATCTCGGATCCAATGTCTTTCAATTCCACCATCCCACATTGGCTTTTTAATATTAGCAACATTCAATTTCTTGATCTAAGTGAAACTATGTTGCGAGGCTCCCTGCCAAGCGAGGTGGGTAGTTATACTTTTCTTGCAATCTTGGATTTGCAATTTAATGTCTTGGAGGGGGAAATACCAGAAACAATAATGAATATTTTGTGTAATTTGCACGAGCTGTACTTAGTTTCCAACTCTTTCAGTGGTGACATTGGTGAACTTTCTGTCAACTCCTCTGCTTGTATCCGGAGTAGTTTAAAAATTATGGATCTTGCTAATAATAATTTCAATGGGAGTCTTCCAAATAGCTGGAGACAATTTAGAAGTCTAGAATATCTTGATCTTTCTGAAAATTCCTTTCATAGTCCAATCCCAGAATCAATAGGAAGATTATCAAGCTTGAGAAAATTATTTCTCAACCGCAATTCCTTGACTGGCAGAATACCAGCAGGTCTTGGACGGCTTTCCAAATTAGAAATTTTAGACCTCAGTGACAATTTCCTGAATGGACGTATCCCAACAAGTCTTGGACAGCTTTCCAACTTAAATACTTTAGATATACATAACAACTCATTGGATAGTATAGTCTCTGAACTTCACTTCCAATACTTAAAGAGCTTGACTCTATTGGATATGCATGGAAACTCACTAGTTTTTGACATTGATCCCACTTGGGTGGCTCCTTTTCAGCTTCAATCCATTTCTTTGTCATCCTGCAAATTAGGCCCCAAGTTTCCACAATGGCTTATATCACGAACAAATAATTCATTGGAATTTCTCGACCTATATAATACAAGCATCAATGATGTCATCCCAGATTGGTTTGAAAACATTTCTTCCAATATCCGATTGTTAGATTTATCTCATAATCAAATCATAAAGCACCTGCCAAAGTTGAGAAAATCTTCTGATCTTGTTGATACTAGAATCATATACTTGAATTCTAACAAGTTTGATGGTCCTTTGATTGCTTTTCCTTCGGATGTGGAAGTATTAGTTATCTCCAACAACTTGCTTTCAGGCCAAATTCCAAAAACAATTGGCAACATGATGCCACGATTGTTATCTTTATCTCTGTCTAACAATCATTTGAATGGTAGCATGCCAATTTCTTTGTGCAAGATGAAGCGTTTAGGGTTTCTTGATCTTTCAAGAAATCAACTATTAGGATCACTGCCTCAATGTTTGCAGGAAATGGAAATATTAGATGTGTTTGATGTGGGATACAACAACTTGAGCGGTCAAATTCCAGTTTCATTGGGTTCTCTAGATCTCCGGTCATTGCACTTGGAAAAGAACAATTTGCATGGAAATATCCCTGCATCATCAAAGAATATGAAAAATTTGCTGACTCTTGATCTTAGTGAGAATGCATTTACAGGTTTGATTCCTGCTTGGATAGGCGAAGGTCTAGATTCCCTCGCGATACTTAGTATCCATTCCAACATGTTTAAAGGGAAGATTCCAACATAGCTTTGTCAACTTGCCTCTCTTCGTATATTGAACTTAGCAAACAATAAGCTGACAGGAACTATTCCTCCTTGCTTTGACAATTTCACTTCAATGAGAGTCAATGATCCTCATTTTATTGATTATTGGTTATCAAGTTTTGCTTTCTCTGCCCGTCTTCAAACGTTAAATCATTGGACAGCATATGAAGATCATGTTTTGGCCTATCTAAAAGGAAGACAACTCGAATATAATGGCACACTTGAGTTTCTCTTTTCTATTGATCTTTCAACCAATAATTTTGTTGGAGAGATTCCAAACGGATTGATGAATCTTTCACTGCTAGTAAACCTTAATTTGTCTGGAAACAATTTGAAGGGGCAAATTCCTCAAGAGATTGGCAACTTGAAGTCTATTGAATCACTTGATTTGTCAAGAAATGAACTTTCAGGCTCGATTCCTTCAAGCATTTCGAATTTGAACTTCTTAAGTTACTTGAACTTGTCATTCAACAATTTATCTGGCCCTATTCCACATGGGAATCAACTGCAGACACTGGATGACAAATCCATTTACCTTGGCAACAATGGACTCTGTGGACCTCCATTACAAAGTTGCCAGCAAGAAGTTTCTCCTGAAGATCAACATTACAAGGCTGTTAAAGAAAGTACCAGAGATGATGAATTATTTGAAATGCTTTGGTTTTACTGTGGCTTGGGAGTGGGATTTATGGCTGGATTTGTGGGAGTTTGTAGTGCTTTGTATTTCAAGAATTCTTGGAGGCATTCATATTTTCAATTGGTTGACAAAGTCTACAATGAGTTTTGGGTGATTGTTGCAATAAAGATAAACAAGCTCAAAAGAAAATTCAATAATGGAGGTGAATCTTAGATGGCAAGCATAGATAGTAAGGTTAGTTTTCTGATTTTCTATCTCGCATAAATCAATTTTTCATTCTCGAAAAATTAATTCATGCTCACTTAATAGTATAAGCATTCCCAATACATAGGGTCAAGGGAGTGCTCTGAAATTCTCCCTCTGTTTAATTTATTAAAAATCGTCATTAACTTGTACTAATGGTGTTTTATGATTCTTTGTACTACTGTTATTGAAGGGCTTCAAAATGTAGAGGGTGGTGGAGCAGATATTTGAATCAAATTAAGCTAAATAAGCTATATATGCTCGAACTCATAGCAGTTTCCGGCTGATGGAAGATCCAGATCAGTCAAACTTAGTTGTTCTTGGTTGGTTTATCAAGTGATCAATATATGTACTTCTTAAAACTTAATTGATAATATATAGTGTTTTTGTATGGCTTTTCTGCGTTGGTTATGGTTTAGGTTATACTAAATTATTGCCTGCGTCGTCAGATTGATATAATAATATGACATGTTATAATATGCAAGTATATTAACTTCAAAAATATTAATCTTGTCCAGCCACTCTTCATGCTAATTGCCTTGAATTAACATCATTTTATTATTATTTTTAGATGAAAACACTAAAATGCCATTAACTCAAACTATCAATAAAGCAGAAATTTTTATGTGGGTTAAGTCTAGCACGTATCATAACGAGACAAGTGATAACAAAATTTAAAGAATAAAAAAGAAATTTAGGAAATAAAGAAAAAGAAATAGAAAACTTAGGAAATAAAAAAAAAAATTAGGAAAGAAAGGGAAAAATTGAGATAATGAAAAATAAAAAAATAAATAAAGAAAAAAAAAAAGAAAAAGTTCAATCTAGGCATTTGGGCCCAGCCAAAGCCTAAAGGGACCAGAAGTCTGTCCATGACTATGATTTAGTGCAACTGTGTAGGATTAGGGGCCGAAGGTAATGTGTGAAAAAAAAAAAATTATATTCAGCTGCTATTGGGGGGTTTAAATCCCCAGCAAATGACATTTTTTAGCTTAAAATTTCTTCTATTCTCTCTTTGATTTCTATCTTTATGTTCTACGTCTAATTCTCCTTCTTGTTCCCTCTTTCCATCCTTGTTTTAGTCGCAGGTTCTGGAGAAATATGGTTCTTTTCACTTTCAGCAACCATCCAGTTGTGCACTCCTACCCCAACCATTTGTTTGTCATAAAACCATTCCACTTAAAGGCCCAAGCTATGGCTGATGCTTCAAGTAGTAGCCAAAGAAGGATGCTGTCCTTTGCACATTTTTTAATATAAAGTTCCATTTTCTGCCATTACAGCATTACTTACAGATACTCTATACAGTCAAAATTAATCCAAGGATTTGCTGTAGTTTGTGCACATATGTCTCTGAAAATAGCATTGATCCATTCCTTGCTTGCTCAGACTTCTTCCCCAATCCCCTACCTTTGATTTTTTCAGTGCACCACAATAATTTCCTGATTATTTCTTGAGTCATGAATCTTGAAAGCTAAATTATTACGTGGCTTTGCTTTGTTCAGTTCACCAATAATCACCACAAATACATGTTCCATCTCTAAAATGATGATAGCGGTTAACATCTCTAACAGTGATTTCTCTCTCTGTAATTTTTGAGATCAACTTGATTGCAACATGGCAATCCTCGCAAATTTTAAGGTTCTTTGTTATCAAAAGTCTAGTTCCAGAGGGAGTGCTGATCAATCCAAATGCAATTGCTAGCCTTTCGCTGTGGCTACGTATCATATTGGCCTTTTCGCCATCTTCCACGTCATGGAAAACATACCCTGTATTAGGTACATAGCCAGCATCTTCCATTCGCCTTTCCAACCTCTTTAATTCAGCATATATTTCCTCAGAATAAGGATGTGTAGTGTCTCCAGAAAGAAATGTATGAACTTTGTTTTTCACATCAATCCAGCTACAAGCAGTGCTTTTCTTCAGTCCCCTATCGGTCATTAATTTTCTCAGATTTGCAACTCCATCCCACCTCCCTGCTTTAGCATAAATGTTTGATAATATCACATAGTTGCCAGCATCATCAGGTTCAAGCTCAATCAGCTTCTCTATAGCCAATTCGCCAAACTCAACATTCCCATGGATTTTACATGAATTCAACAACGCACCCCATACACCAGCATCTGGCACCACTCTCATTTGCATTATAAGATCATAAGCCTCAACCAACCGACCAGAATGGCCTAGGAGATCAACCATGCATGTATAATGCTGAATAGCTGGTTCAACATGGTAATCTCTCACCATTGATTCAAAAAAGAACCAACCTTTGTCAAGCAAACCCCCATGGCTACAAGCTGACAAAACACCCACAAATGTTATATGATCAGGTTTTGCAACTTCCCTCATTTTTTTAAACAAGTCTAGCACCTCTTTTGTATGACCATGCATTGCATACCCAGTAATCATTGCATTCCAAGACACTACCCTTCTCTCTTTTAGCTGCTCGAACAAATTCCGTGCAACCTTCACGGAACCACACTTGGCATACATATCTAACAATGTGGTTTTCACCTTGTCATTAGACTCAAAACTCCGTCTCCATGCAAACCCATGAATCTCCCTCCCTTGAGGAAGGGCTGCAATGTCAGCTGAAGCTGAGATGACAGTCACAAGAGTGGCCTCAGTTGGCCTTAAACCTGCCAACACCATTTCACTACACAAAGCAAGCGACTTATCTGGTTTGACATTCTGTGAATATGCAGCAAGCATAGAATTCCACAAAACAACATCTCTTACTGCAATCTTGTCAAAAACTTCACGTGCATTATCAACACAACCACACTTTGCATACATGTCAATCAAAGCTGCACCTACAAAAACATCCCTCTCCCACCCAGTTCTCATCACTTGCTCATGAATCTCCCTACCATCTTCAATAGCTGAAAGAGCTGAACATGCTTTTAGCACAAAAGGAAAAGTAAATTTATCAGGCACTAACCCATAATCAAACATCCTATAATAAAGCTGAATAGCAACTTCATAAGGACCATACCAAGCATAACCCCGAATCAAGACATTCCACAAGAACAAATTTCTTTTAGGAATTTTATCAAATAGCAAGTGGGCTTCACGCAAAGAATTACAAACGCAGTAAAGATTAACTAATTTAGTCGCTAAAAGCTGATCAAATCCAATACCCAAATGGCATAAGTAAGCATGAAGTTGTTTTCCAGGGATAAGGGCCTTCTGGGTGATGCAAGATTGGAGATGGGACGCATAGTAAGAAGGTGTTTGATAGGAAGAAAATGAAAGAATATTTTGAGATTTTGGGTTGGGTTCAAGTGTAGTTGACAAGTGAAGTGAGTGAAATAGGAATTGGAATTGAAGAGGAGATAGTAAAGATTGGCAACAAAATTGTTTTATTTTTGTTTTAGTGTAAGGAATCATTGCCAGTTAATGATCAAAACATAGAAAGAACTGCTTTTTTTTTTTTTTTATCGTTTTTGTTGTGTCTATAAATCCCACATCGACAAAATGAGAAGAAGATAAAGCGAACTTGCTCTATAAAAGAAGAAATAAAAAATTTAACAAAGCATACCTTTCTCGGCCTTTTGGCTAAGATCAAGTGTAGTATCTGTTCTTATCAGTTTAATATCTGATACGTGGGCCATTGGCCCACATGATATTAAATTTATTTTTTTAGGGGAAATGCCCTTTACGGTAGCTTGCTACTGGGGCTTTTGAGCGTCGCCCATGCGTTGCACTACAGCACGGGCCTGGCGCACCCCACAAAATCTATTATAAATTTTTGTTTAAAAGCCCAAAGATCTCGTAGAAAGCCCAACAAAACCCTATAAGGGAGAGATTTGTTCTATATTTTGGGGACCTAAAACAGAAATTTATTTTAGTTATTTTTTTATTATCCATAAAATATGTTTTTAATTGATGATATTTTAGATTCTCTATAATAAATTTCATGAAAAATAAAATGCTTGTACTTTTTAAAAAATAATTTTAACATTCTATCGTTTTTGTTTTTGTTTTTGTTTTTATTTTTATTTTTATTTTTTTTTTAAGAATGCAACATTCTATATTTTTATTCTTTGCAAATATGAAAACTAATAATTAAAATTTTATAAAAATTTTGAGTTTTCGAAAAAGGTTCATGTAGGTTGTTCCATTGCCTCGTGCAAAAGGAGTAACATAACTATAGGACTGTCATGGTAGAAAATAAACTAATTTAAAGTATGTTCACCATTTAGCATTTATTTAGTGCTCATAATGGAAATTATTTTTTCAAAATGTACTTTTTAAATGTTAGTTTTTAAAAAATTTGAAATTTCTTCTTTCCTTTAATTTAAAATTATTATTTAAATGTCTTGAAATTTTAATTAAATTCATTTTAAATTATATAGTTTAAAACTCCAATCAAACCAATAATTTTCAATTATATAATAATATTTGTAAACAATATCTACTTTATATATAATATCTCTTGAAAAAAAAAATCACAATAGAATCTAAAAATTGCAACCAATGATACTTTAATCCAATTAGTAAGATTGAGGTTCTGAATCTTGTTAAAAGTATGTGTATTATTTGATAATTTGTACTTTGCTTTGTAAATGTATTTGAATATTATCTATCCGCTTAAATTGAATTATACTATATATACTTAATATGATATATCATATATAAATACCAGTGAATATTAAATTTTATTTTTAGAAAAAAAAAAATCCAAGAGTTGCATGGCCGTTTGCAATTTATGCCGAATGTATAGTTTCTTTCCTCACCTAGTAAGGACAGTACAATAATGATGTCATTTCCATGCATAGTTTTTTCCTCACCTAGCCAAGGACAATACGACAATTACCAAAAGTGTCATACCAAAAATTAAAATCCATTTAGAGGGATTATTTTATTTTTGGTTCATGAAAAAAAGAGAATATTTAAACTTATCTTGTCCAAATTAAAATATACATTTACTGTTAGATTATAAATGTAAAGAGAAAATTAAAAATATCATGAGAAGATAAAAAGCTGATAAGGAAAAAATATTCGCTTGATTAAAAATATTATTTTTTATTTAATTCAATAATATATATACCCTGCAAAAAATATTAGATTTAACAATATCAATTTAATTAGATATTTAATAAAAAATAATTAATAATAAATATATACTTTTAATAGCATGTTAATTTTTTTTTTTTTTTTCCCAAAAAGAAGATGTTGCTATCATTCATTAAAAAAACATAAAAGCCCAATTAGTACAATAAAATTCAAATTACATAGAGAAGTCCAACTAAGGTGCAAAAGAAGTAAGTCTCAAAGTGGATTTTTAACTAAGGACTTGAAATCCACAACAAATCCATAAGCTAAGTCTGGAAAACAAACAGCCCTAAGGCCCACATATTCAATAAAATTACTAAAAGATATCTTAGAGAAGCCTGCCTCCTTAGCAGAAGCCTTTAACCCTATCTCTTGCATCGGTAACACCGTCGTCAGCCAATAGATGAAGCCTAACCCTGCATTTCATGGAAGATTTGTAGTTGAGAACTCTGAAGTAAACTTGAATCTTTGCACTTTGAACTTAACCCACCACAGATCATGGACGGGATATGGAGAGCAAGGAACCTCTCTGTTTAGATGAACTCGAGCTTTTCGGCCGAGATTTGTTCCTTTCATATCAGCAATTGGAGCTAACAAAAAAGAATAGGCACAAAACCAAAGTTGTCTGACGCCTTTGACAGCTTCCCCTTCCCCTTCCCACCAAGAACCATTCCTAAACACAACCTTCAAGAAGGAAAAATGGTAGGAAGGCCGAACAAAGTCTTAGTACATCACGACAGACCCACTATCGATCCAGATTCCAAACAATGGATATAAAAACTCAGATGAATTGGAGAACAAAGTAAGCTTATTTCAAGCGAATATCAAAACAAAAAGACAGGCAAATCTAAGAAAAAATGAAAATAAAAGAGGAAAATTAGGATCCCTCCAGTGGCCGAAATCATTGGAGGTCATCCCTAAGAGAAACCCAGGCGACAGTTGGGCAAAAATATGAGGGAAACCTTAGCAGAGAAAATGAGAGAGCCTTGTCAAAAAAATTCAATACACTAACAGCATGTTAATGATGCTAGTAAATATTAGCATATTAATTAATGGTATGTCAAATATTTGTACTTCATGGAAATCTAAGATCCTTAGACACTGTGACCCTCTAATAGTAATTTGCTCACCAAGCCAAGGACACTGTATTACAATATATAAATAAATAAAATGGTGTGGTTCATAATAGTAAATAATATATATACTTATTTCTTTTAGGTGCTTAATTTATTTAATATTTAAATCCAATTCAATGGTTCTGAATTTTTAATTTGTGGTGCTGTTTATATTTGTAGCAATGGCTTTATTTCTGCAATATTAGTGTTTAGAGATTTCAATATGTATAATTAATACTATAAGTAGGGTTGAGCACGGTTCTTGAGAATATCAAATCTAATTGAAATATTGAACCGTTTTAGTACTGTATTGTAAAAAAATTAGAATTTAAGGTGAGAACCGTACCGAAAATTTTAATTTGGTGTAGTATTTGTTTTTAGCTTATATCCGAACCGAGAACTGTACCGAATTGAAAGTACTGAATTTTAATATAATATCAATTAAATATATATATACATATATATATATAACCCATTAAAATTTAAACTTAAGACCCATTATATATATCAATTAGACACATTATTATGTCAATTTTATATGATATATATATTGATTTATGTATAAAAGATTTAATAACACCCACTAAAATTCAAACCTTAAGCCTAGGGATAAGTACAATATTTGGGAATATCGAACCGAATCGAAATACCGAACTGTTTTAGTACTATACCGTAGAAGTACCGAATTGTTTTCCTATTGTACTGTAAGAAATTTAAGAATTAAAACGAGAATCATACCAAACTGTACCGAAATTTTTAATTTGATACGGTACTGATTCTTAGTTTAGTACCGACTTGAACCGAACCGTATTCAGTCTTAATTAAAAGTTATATCACTTTCTAGAAGCAGTTGAGAAATTGCTCTCCAACCCTCAATCTCACTGTGACAAAAACTAGCTGTGTAAAACTTATTTATGGCCAAATTGCAAAATGGATAAATTATAAAACTTAGGCAATGTTTGGTTCATGAAATTAACTTGGAATAGAATAACTATTATGTAAGGATTAGTTATTCCTTAGTTTCAAATTTTAGACAAAAAATACTAATTCCATAGAATAACAATTCTAAATTGTTATGAAATACATATTCTACCAAAAATTAAAAAATAAAAATGAAAATCTAAAAAAAAAAAAAAAGTTAATAGTAGTGAGCTTGGACTTACCAATATTTTTTTAAGAGTAAAAATGAAAATACTCTATTATATAGTCTAAAGAATATCAATTCTTTAATTTTTTTGT
>CATKHJ010297625.1:0-21125 GCA_949750685.1 Vernicia montana
ACTTTTGTATATCTCTTTCTTATCTTTCCAAAGACACCTAAATCACCTCAATCTGATATTTTTATCTCGATTTATGCTCAAAATACTCCAAGGTATCCTGTCTTCATGATTTCAATAACTTTGATTCATGGCCTCCTAAAACATGAAATTCCTATAAACGAACTCTGGAAAAACACTAAACAAAACAAATCAAACTCAGTTTAAGGATAAAATACATTAAGAACAAAGGGTAAAATGTATTCAATTAAGCACTTATCAAATATAAAGAAAACATTTTCTTTGAAAATACTTAATTAAAATTTTAATTGGTTATTATAAATTTCTTTTAAAAAAAAAGAATTATTTTAAAGTAAAATGTTAATTATTTGTATATATATATTATATATAATTTATGTAAAAAAAAAAAAGTTTTAGTATAATTTCATACCTGCTGCCTGATTGATCCAAAGGGGACCAATTAGTTTCTTTGGTTCGGTAGAGAGAGAGAGAGCTGCCTGATTGGTCCAAAGGGGACCTATTAGTTTCTTTGGTTCGGTTGAGAAAGAGAGAGAGAGAGAGGATATCGATGGGTGTCGGATAACCCACCTTCGGTCGGTGGTGGGCTGCACCACTACCACCACCGGCTAGCCCATCCACCGGCTACCTTAGGTGGACCAACGACGGCGAAGGACAACGATCGACAACGGAGCACTCGCCAACTGAAGTTTTCTAGCGACAAAAACTTCAGACCTTGATTCCAGCCGATTTCGGTGAAATTTGTCTCATTCTTCTCCTTTTGGCAAGGGCTTTCCATTGATACTTGTCATGCCCCTCGAGATTTGCCAAAAATACAGACCAAAAATTTGGTGGGTGGAGCTTTTAGGTCATTTTCTAGCGAAATGGCAACGAGTGGTGAGCATTTTCGGACTCCTGGTGTCGAGATGAGTTAGATGGTACCCTTTGTGACTTCCAGAGCCACCGGTCGGCAACAGCGATGGCTCCGGCGGTCCTAATTCCAACAGCCCAATTTCAATTTTTCGACGCACTTTATAAACCTCGTCTGACCAGATTTCACGTTGGTAAGTCTAAAACCGTTAAATTTCATTGTGATGCTTGAATTTCGGACCATATATTGATAAGAAATGTATATATATGAATTATATTTATGTTCTCGGTGTTAATTGGTGAATTTGAGATTAATATGAATACCCATGAATTTATTGAGTTGAATTTTATATTATGAATTTTATTTTATTTTATTTTAAAATCTTATATAGTTTTTTAAATAGTAATTTTATGAATTTATTTACATGATTTTTATATTGTTTTAACTTGAGTTGTAATTAATTTTATAATGAATTCAAGTGTTAAAATCTCTTTTATACAATTTATTTTTATTACTATGAGGCCTCGTTCGAACGCCCCTCCCCTCGCTCGGGAAAATTGAAAGCCTTAAGGAAAGGCTAAGCGATTTTTAAGAGAGGTTAAGGTACGAGTTTCGGTGCTCACGATTGGAAGCGGCTATCGCCTCAGAAAATTGATTTTTGATTTTTGAAAATGATTCGGGAGTCGCCACCCTAATTTATTTAAATGGAAAAATTAAGGAAAAACCCAATTTGACTCTAATTTATTAATCTTTGATTAATTTACCCAAGGATAAAGTCACTAGTCTTCGAACCAGGTTGAGCTCGGGGACTAGATTTTTGGTTAAAATAATCTCAATTTGGCTCTTAAGTTTAATTTGACTTTTGAAAATTGATTTCATAAATGACAAATATTAATGACAATTCATAATGCATGAGCATGACATAATTATGAAACATATGGAGAAAATAAAGAGCAAGTATTTAAACATCCATAAGTAAAGGAGAGTATTTCCTCTAACCCTTATGGGTACTAGGGAAATCACAAGATCGCTCCTTTACTCCAAAAATAATTAAATAATTCCTTTAATTGAATTTTACAAGAACAATAATAAATTGACATTTACATGGAAAATAAAAGGGGAAGGGGATTGATTGGGATTTGGATTTGAGGCTTGGATTTAGATTCTAAGCATGCCTACGTACCCCATTGAATGGGAATCAAAACCCACGTAATTCATTCCACTATGAGGTGGAGGGGTTTAGGATTGGTCAGATTGATTTGATTTGATTTTGGGGTTAGTAAGAGAAGATGATGTACCTTCTTTTAGGAGATTTTGATTGGGCAGAGTGGTTTTGCGGACCAAAATTTTGTTTTATCGATTTTGGAAGATGGATTTAAAGTAATCTCGGAAGAAATTAATTTGATAATTTGGTGGCTTAATTACCCAATTTTTAATTAATTAAAAGGATTAATTAATTAAAGTGATTAATTAAAAGGATTAATTAATCAAATTGAGTGAAAACTAATTAAAAAAATTAATTAATTAAAATTAACTTTTAATTAATTAACTAATTGAGATTAAAACTAATTGAAAAATTAATTAATTAATTAAAATTAATTTTTAATTTATTAACTAATTGGGATTACTCAAAATAAGTGAGAAAATTAATTAGAGAGAGAGAGAGAGAGAGAGAAAGAGAGTAGTAGATAGCCATCAATACTAGCTCTAGGGTGTGATTTGAAAGAAAATGGAGGGGGGTATTTATAAGAGCAGATGAGGGGTGAAAAAGACCAAAAAGGGCCTAAAAAGTGGCTAAAAGTAGGGGTAAAAAGGGCATTTCCAAGCAAAGGGGGTACAGCCGCTAGAGAAAGCTCGCGGACGCGCGTCATAACTGTGCGCGTCCGCGTCAAAAGTTGTTGGGAGCCGCCGAAGGGCCCAGCAAATCTGCCGGAGAGTCTGGCAGATCCGTCAGCTGAGCCAGAATCATACTGACCCATCTGGACGCGTGTCAGTACAACTGCGTCAGGCATGTCAGTGCAAAAGCGCCAGGATGTCCGGCGCGTCCATCGATCTTCTTCGCGGCGACCGCGAGGAGGTCTCGCGGATCCGCGCAAGTGGCCCGCGGATCTACAGGCCCGCCCCATAGCAGCCCGCCTGGCAGCGCGGCAGTGGATCCTCAGGTAGGTTTTTTTGGATTTTCGGGGTTATGGGTCAATTTTTGGGACTTCCGGATCAGTTTTTGGGGTATTTTGAAGTGAAAAAAATTACCAGTCAGTGGTGATGGATTTGAAATTAATTATCGGACAGATTGATAGTCAGTTTTAGGGAAAATTTGGTCAGTTTTGAGAAAGTATTGTCTGGTACAGAAAGTCCAATCAGGGTCAAAAAAGTGATATCAGTCTGTGTTTGGAAGAAATAAATCGTTTACCTTTCGGAGGCGCTGCCCCCTTGACCCCTGCTCGCTAACCGGCTAGCAAGATCGCCGTATCGACTCTGCATAGCGTATGAAATTCAGCAGGTGTCAAGTTGCGGCAGCATCATGAGGGTGCAAAATTGAGGGTTCACAATTACATATATGTGATAATTATGATGAATTAAAATGCTTTATAAGTTAAGTTTAATTTTATTGGAAAAATTGAATTTACTATATTTCTATAAAATATTATAAGGTTTTGAAGTAAAGAATTAAATTATATTTTTAAGTAAATTATTTTTAAACAATGTTTTAAATGGTTGAGAAGAATTTATGTTTTTAAATATCTTAATAATCTTCTTTTTATATGTATATGTATATGTATATAAATTATGATTTAAAGGAATTAAATTATTTAAATTAATTTTAAATAGTTTATAAACTAAAATGAGTTTACTATATTTATGTAAAATCGATAAATTGAGCTTGTGTTTGATTGATGAGTTGAACCATTGCGACGTTTACCAAGTTTTGAGACCCAGGAGGGGGTCATTGAGTTGTGGTTGGTTGATGTGAGTCGTGAATGTTATTTAGAAGTGTTTATTTTTTTTGTTTCAGTGGGGTGATGTCCTAGTTATAGGGGAGACTCTGTTGAAATTTTGACAGAATCTTTATAGTTGTTTGAGTATAGCTTAAAGGTTAAAGTTGGAGTTGTTTGTATTCTAATGTACTTCATCTATTGTCCAGTTTATGCATTTTAGGCGTCCTCCTAGCCATCAAACATCATATGCTCCAAGGAGAGCTAGTTTGGTTTCCGTCAAGATTGTGAGTGATATGTTTTCCTGCTTATCATGCATTGCATTTACTGTATGTCTATATATATGTATGTATAATTATGCACTATGAATGCATAAAGACATCATAGCATCTGAATGTGAATGTTGCATTAAGATTATGTTACATATTACCTGTAGATGTTTGGATGGGATTAGGATAATGTAGGACCACATATGATTTTGATTATGATTATATATATGTTTTAATGATTGATATATGATTATGATGATGATGTTTGACTGGGTTTGAGTTGGTCTCATTGTGGCCCTATGTATTAGATAAAAGAAATTGATTGGGTTCGAGCTGGTCTTACTGTGGCCTCTATGTTTGGAATTAAGAGAGCTAAGGGAGAGTTGGCTCCCCAGAATGAGGTTTAGAGTGGTTCCTATCGACTAATTTCCATCTGTTGACCTAAATTGAGTTTCCAACTTAGTTAATCTCTATTTTGATCTTCAAATTGAATAGTTCTAATATTTCATCTAAGTGTATTTTGACACATAAAATGCCTTAGAAAATCTTGGGATTCAAGAACTTAGAAAAATTTCTAAGTATTATGTTGGACTCATAATTCGCGCCTGCAACATCAATGTCGTGACCGCACCAACCTTATCGTGATTGCAATCCAACTCTTAGCCTGTATTGGACATTTCATCCAGAGAGGTTCATGGTTAGTGTAGCAATCATAACTCAAAGTGTGAAAGGCATATCACGACCGTGCCCTTCATGTTGCGACCGCAATATTCATAAGACTGAGAAGAGTTCCAACTGTAACATCAGCAGCAAATGGAAATCTACCATGTGGCATTAGTTGTTGGACATATATGAATGT
Organism: Vernicia montana; assembly: GCA_949750685.1. NCBI lineage: Eukaryota > Viridiplantae > Streptophyta > Magnoliopsida > Malpighiales > Euphorbiaceae > Vernicia > Vernicia montana. The sequence goes on from CATKHJ010297625.1 coordinate 4,927, forward strand.
AGCGACCGCTAAATCCATGTAGTGAACGCAATAAGCACATCGCGACCGCAATATGGTGATGGTGACTGTGACTCTTGTCTGACAGAGCATTTAATGCAAATTTTCTAGCTATTGAAAGAAGATTTAGTTGAAGCTATTTGTAACAGCTCTTTTGATGGAGGGAAACTATAAATACCCCCATCAAGAGACTTTAACAAACACCAACTTCTCTAACAACCAAACTCTTGTAAATTTAATTCTCAAGCTTTCAATTTTTCATTTATCACTTTGTGTGTTAGTTGTAAGAGCATTCATTGCTCAAGGGTTTAGTCTTAGCCATTAAACATTAGGTTGGGGAGTGATCCTTTGTAAAAACTCTTGTTGGGTTTGAGTGTTAGCCTTAGTGAAAACACTTGTGAGATTTTGAGTATGAGCCTATTGAAAACACTTGTAAAGTTTGGTGTGAGCTTAAACACTAAGTTAGGAGTGAACTTGTTAAAACTCCATTGATAGTGAAATACCCAATTGGTGATTGAGGAGTGTATATAGGATTGGTTATAATCCGAACCACTATAAATTCCTTGTGTTCTTTCTATTCTTCCTTCCTCACTCAATTAAATTTTTTAATTATCCACCAATTCAACCCCCCTTCTTGGTTTCTATTGGGCAACAAGTGGTATTAGAGCAAAGGTCTCATTTCTACAAGCTTTATTGCGTGAGAAAAGATCTAAATGGCCAACGAAGTGATCAATCACCTTAAGCCACACTTTGATGGCACCGACTATGCTTATTGGAAGCATAGAATGGAGGTCTATCTTGATAGTGAACTTGTTGATCTATAGGATAGTGTACTTAAAGAATAGAAACCTCCATCAAAGGTGGTTGATGGTGTAGAAGAATTGATTCCAAGAAAAGAATGGGTGGAGGCTCAAAAAATAGCTAATGGAAAAAATAAAAGAGCCATGGCAATTCTTCTAAGTGCTCTATCTAGAGAAGAGTGTGGAAGGGTTCAACAATGTACAAGTGCTTATAGCATTTGGAATACATTGGAGAAATACTATGAAGGCTCCAAGCAAGTCAAATCGAAGAAGATTCAAATGCTTATTCATGAGTATGAACTCTTCAAGATCAAGCCCAATGAGAATGTGACTGATATGACCAACCGATTCCTTGGCATAGTCACAAGCTTGAAGAAGTTTAGAAAAAGTTACTCTTTAGAAGACATCAACAACAAAATTCTTGGAGCTCTTCCGAAGAAGAACTTTGAATCCAAAGTATCATCAATTAAAGAGGCTTATGATATTAATAAGCTACCAAAGGATGTCCTCATTAGGAAGCTTCTCACTCATGAGATGACCTTGGAGAAAGAAGAAGTCCAAGTTGAAAAGAAGAAGGTCATTGCTCTCAAATACTCCACCAAAGATCAAAAAGATAATGAAAGTCAAAGTGACTTGGATGAGAGTGATAAAGAAGATGATGAATTGACCATGCTTTCAAGAAGAGTGAAGGAGATCATCAAAAGCAAAAAGAAAAGATCATTTAGGATGTAACTTGCTATGAATGTGGAAAGCAAGGTCACATCAAACGAGAATATCCCAAATTCAAAAAAAAAAAAGTGTGACAAGGAGAAAAAGAAGAGATTTAAGGCTACATGGGATGAGGACTCTTCCAATGATGAAGAAGAGGAAGAGGTTGCAAACCTATGCTTTATGGCCTTGGAAGACTCTCCAAATGAGGTATGCTCTACTTCTCACACTTGTGATGAATTAAATAATTGTAATGATTATGATATAAATAATGATGAGCTTTTAGAGACCATAGTTTTGAAATGTGAAAAATATTTTACAAAAATGAAGTTTTATAAAGAAAAACATTCAAAACTTAAGGAAGATTTTAAAAGTTTGGGAAAACTTGTTTTGAATTTAAAGACATCCAATACAACCCTCAAAAATTCATTGGATGAAATATCTTCTAAAACTTCCTCACTTGAATCTTTGTATAAAGAAAATAATTCTTTAAAATTAGAAGTTAAAGAATTGAGAAATCCTATTTCAAAATTTCATAAAGGGAAGGAAGCTTTGGATACACTCATTGTATCTCAAAGACCACCCCTTGTAAAATATGGTCTAGGCTTCAATAGTTCATCAACATCTACATCTTCATCTCCCTTGTTTGTTAAAGTCTCTACACCTCAAACTTCTAGTATAGATGATGTTAATAAGGAGGTAAAAGCACACACCAAACCTTCAAATCCTAAAAGGATTGAGAAAGGTTCACATGACTCAAGAGCTAAATCTCAAAGAGTCAATCATGCATTTAAATATCAAAAGAGATATGTTCAAAAATACCCACAACCACAACATTATTCATGCTCTTGTGTACATCATAATAGTGTTGCAGAAAGACCTCAATTTCACAACAATATGGCAAAGCACAAAAAGACTTACAAGTCAAAGCTAAAATGCCATTATTCTATGAAAGAAAGTCATATTAATGTATTTTGTTACATTAGGAAGGCTTAATTAAAACTTGAGGATCCTTCCAAGACTAAAATCAAAGGACCCAAATATATTTGGGTACCTAAGAAAAGATGAATTGACATTTCTTGTAGGTATGCCTTAAATCCACCACAAATGAAAGTAAATGGCATATAGATAGTGGATGTTCAAGGCACATGACCGAAAATGCTAGTCTTTCATCTCCTTAAAGAAAAAGCTTGAAGGAAATGTCACATTTGGAAACAATGCCAAGGGTAAGGTAATTAGCATTGGATCAATTGGTAAGGAAGGTTGTTCCCTCATTGATGATGTTTATCTAGTTGATGGCTTAAAGCATAATTTATTAAGTGTAAGTCAATTATGTGACAAAGGTAATAGAGTCATCTTTGACTCCAAAGAATGTTTAGTCATTACCTTGGTAGATGACAAAGTGATGTTCAAAGGAGAAAGAGATGGCAATACCTACATAATTAACTTATACAATTTAGCTAACCATAATTTCAAATGTCTTGTGTCTATTAGCAATGAATCTTGGCTTTGGCATAGAAGACTTGGTCTTGCAATTATGGAGTTAATTCATAGCCTCAGCAAGGATGAGCTAGTTGATGGGCTTCCAAAGATCAATTATTCATAGAAAATAAATGAGGAAGGGGATTGATTAGGATTTGGATTTGAAACTTGGATTTATATTCCAAACTTGCCTACGTACCCCACTGAATAGGGATCAAAACCCACGTAGTTCATTCCACTGTGAGGTAGAGGGGTTTAAGGATTGGTCAGATTGATTTGATTTGATTTGATTTGGGGTGATTTTGGAGTTGGTGAGAGAAGATGATGTACCTTCTCTTTGGGGGATATTGAGTGGGCGGAGTGTTTTTCCGGATCGAAATTCTGTTTTATTGATTTTGGATGATAAATTTAAATTAATCTCGGAAGAAATTAATTTGATGATTAGTGGCTTAATTACCTAATTTTTAATTAATTAAAAATATTAATTAATTAAAGTTATTAATTAAAATGATTAATTAATCAAATTGAGTGAAAAACTAATTAAAAAACTAATTAATTAATTAAAATTGATTTTTAATTAATTAATTAATTGTGATTACTCAAAATGAGTGTGGGAAAATAATTAGAGAGAGAGAGAGAGAGAAGAAGCAAATGGATAGCCAATCAATAATTGCTTAAGGTGTGTGTTGAAATGAAAATGGATGAGGTATTTATAGGAAAAATAAGGTGGGGGTATTTTTGGTAGTGAAAGAGTGAAAAGACCAAAAGGGTAGAGCCTTTTGGTCTAAAAAATTAGGCTAGAGGGGCAAAAGGGTCAATTTTCAGGACAGTAGGGGACCAGTACCAGATAACCCGGCACCGCCGCCGGATGGCTTGGCAGTGCCGCCAGCTTGTCCGGTGGCTGCTGACATGGCAAGTACGGATGGCAGTACAAAGGACAATGGCGGCGCCGGCGGGCTTCCGAAGGATGGCAGTAAGCAGACTTTTTTCAATTTTCGGGTCAGTTTTCGGGGTATTCTGAAGTCTGAAAAATTACCGGTCAGTAGCGGTGGATCCGAAATTAATTATCAGACATATTGGCAGTCAGTTTTGGGAGAAATTCGATCAGTTTTGGGAAAATATTGTCTATTATAGATAATTCGATCAGGGTCGAAAAAGTGATATCAGTCTATGTTGGAAGAAAATAAATCATTTACCTTTCGAGGGCGCTGCCCCCTTGACCCCTGCTCGCTAACTGACTAGCAGAACCGCCGTACCGACTCTGCGTAGCGTATGAAATTCAGCATGTGTCAAGCTGCGGCAGCATCATAAGGGTACAAAATTGAGGGTTCACATAGATTTACTTGGGTTAGTTTCTTAACTCATAAGAGTGATGCTTTTGATACCTATAAAAGTTTTGCAAAGAAAGTTCAAAATGAAAAAGGTTATTTGATTTCAAAAATTATAAGCGATCATGGAAAAGAATTTGAAAATGAATTTTTTGAAAAATTTTGTCTTGAATTTGGTATTTCCTATAACTTTTCATCTCCTAGAACACCACAACAAAATGGTGTTGTAGAGAGGAAAAATAGAACATTAGTAGAGATGGCTAGAACAATGCTCAATGAGTATAGTCTTTCTACATGCTTTTGGGCGGAAGCCATCAATACTTCTTGTTACATTGCAAATCATGTTTTTAAAATACCAATTTTAAATAAAACATCTTATGAGTTATGGAATGAAAGAAAACCCAAAATTTCATATCTTAGAGTATTTGGTTGAAAGTATTATATATTGAATACAAAGGATAATATTGGAATATGATGGCATTTTTCTTGGCTATTCCACCACTAGAAAAGCTTATAGAGTCTTAAATAAGAAATCTTTAGTAGTTGAAGTGTCTATGAATATTGTTTTTGATGAATCTAGTAAGCTTGATCTTGGAAAAGGTAGTATTCTTGATGATTTTGTAGGAGAATTTGAAAAGCTTGAAGTTGAGGACAACTCAAGGGAAGAGTTGGTAAATAAGGAAAATCAACAAGAAATTGAAACTCAACCTCAACAACTAGAAGATCATGATCAAGAACTTCCAAAGGATTGGAGCTACCCTAAGGATCACCCCAAGGAACTCATCATTGGTGAAACTTTAAAGGATGTAAGTACTAGATCTCATTTTAAAGCTTTAGATAATTATCTTGCCTTTGTTTCTCGATTTGAGCTAAGGACTATTAATGAGGCTCTAAATGATGAATGTTGGGTGATTGCTATGCAAGAGAAACTCAACCAATTTGAGAGAAATAAAGTTTGCGAACTTGTTCCTAAACCCAAAAATCATCCAATTATTGGATGTAAATGGGTGTATAGGAATAATTTAGATGAGCATGGTTTCATCACTAGGAACAAAGCTAGATTGGTTGCCAAAGGGTACAACAAAGAGAAAGGCATAGATTATGATGAAACTTATGCTCCAATGGCAAGATTAGAAGCCATTAGGATACTACTAGCATTTGCATGTCACGTGAATTTCAAGTTATTTCAAATGGATGTGAAAAGTGCATTTTTGAATGGTTTTATTGAAGAGAAAGTTTATGTTAAACAACCTCCCGGTTTTGAGGATCATGAACTTCCAAATCATGCTTTTAAATTGACTAAGGCCTTGTATGGATTGAAATAAGCTCCTAAAGCTTGGTATAAAAGGCTTAGTTCCTTTTTATTAAAAAATGATTTTGTAAAAGGAAAGGTTGATACTACTCTTTTTGTAAAAAGGCACAATAATGATACACTTATTGTTCAAATTTATGTTGATGATATTGTATTTGGTTCTTCTAATGAAACTCTTTGTGAGGAATTTGCTAAGTGTATAACTAGGGAATTTGAGATGAGCATGATGGGAAAGCTCAAATTCTTCCTTGGTCTTCAAATCAAGCAATGCAAAGATGAGATTTTCATTAACCAATCCAAGTACACCAAAGAGTTATTGAGAAAATTTGGAATGGATGGTTGAAAAAATAGCAAGACACCAATGAGCACATCAACTAAGCTTGACAAGGATGAAATGGGTAAGCTTGTAGATGAAAAGAAGTATAGAAATATGATTGAATCACTTCTTTATCTTATAGCTTCTAAACCCGATTTTATGTATACTGTATGCTTGTGTGCTAGATTTCAATCTTGTCCTAAAGAGTCTCATTTAAATGCGGTCAAAAGAATTTTAAAATATTTACATAGAACATTGCATTTAGGATTATGATATCCTAAAGATTCTTCATTTAGCATTATTGGTTATTCCGATGCGGATTATGCTGGTAGTCTCTTAGATAGAAAGAGTACCTTCGGAACTTGCCATTTTCTTGGTGAGTGCTTAGTTTCTTAGTTTTACAAGAAACAAGTTTTGGTTGCCTTATCCATCGCCAAAGCGGAATATATGACTGCAGGTTGTTGTTACACTCAAGTTCTTTGGATGAAACAATAACTCAAGGACTATAGACAAGCACTTGATCACATTCCCATCAAATGTGATAATACAAGTGCCATAAATCTTTCAAAGAATCTCATCCAACATTCTAGGAGCAAACATATAGACATTAGGCATCATTTTTTAAGAGAACATGTGCAAAATGGGGATGTTGTATTATAATTTATTGATACACTAACCAATTGGTTGATATTTTAACAAAGCCCCTAAATGAAGAAAGATTGAATTTCATTAAAAGGGAGCTAGGGATGCTTGATGGAAGCTCATTATCATAAAATCTTGTTTCTTTATTTAAATGACATTTTCTGTGCATAATTTAAGTGTTTATAAGTCAAATTGCAATTTCTTTTTTTTGAATAATTATGTGAGTGCTTAATTTAAATTGATTATGTGCAATTTTTGTGTGTTTAAGGTAATCTATGTTATATGTGTGCATGTTGAATGTTTGAATATGTGCATTCACATTATTTTTATTTATTCAAATTGATGATGTTTAACTTGCATACATGTTTTTCACAAATTTCTCTTGTTTTTTGAAAAACATAAATCGCTGTCTCTATTGGCAATTAGCGAACGCGACATTTGTATTTCTTCTGCCCGTTGGCAATATACGAATATTGCGATCGCAATTCCTTCTTTGCAAATGCGAAAAACCTTCTTTAAGTTACCATTACTCAGGAAATATGAAAATCGCGGTCGCGACACTGTGAACCCTTAATTTTTCACCCTCCAAAATGCATTTGAACCTTAGAAGCACCTAGGCTCAGTAAACAAACCTCCAAAAGTCGAAATTATCAAAATCCTAAAAATTAGGAATCTAAGCCTCAGGACCCGAGACCCATCCCTCAGGCCTTTGAACCATCCTCAGATCATCCAGAATTGAATATGGAGTACAATGCAATTGAAATCGCAAAAAATAGATAAGAAATGGGCCAAGACAGTGAAAATCAGCAAAACCGGGTGTCGAACAGCCTCCTGAACCGCACACGATCTGTGCGGAACCGCACAACCCATGTGCGGTTCCATAGTGGCCCTGTTCAGTTCCTAACTTGCCCTATGCAGTTCCAGAGGTCTCCTGTGTGGTCGCGACTCTGAAATCTATTTTTTCCACATCGAAAGTGTAGGAATTCATCCCCAAGCCTTTCCACTATATATTACGACCCCCCAAGTTAGTTTTTCCCACCTCTTGGCTTGCTTGATTAGCCTTTGCATCAAGAAAACCATCCCCATAAGGTTGGTCTGCCAAGGAATGAGCTCCTTAGTTTAAAAATTTCTTTTATTTTTATTTTATTTTTACTTTGTTACTGCTCCTTGCTTTGCAAAGCAAATTGGGTTGCAACTTCCCGAGCTGACCTGTCGAGTCAAAAGTTCCCAGCCGTTCGAGGCAAGCCCATCGCCAAGTCTCCGGCATCCCAAAGCCACTCAAGCGCAAGGTAAGCTTCTTTTCCTTTCTCTTTTCATTTTCTTCATTTATTTAATTTATTTTTCCCTCATTGGGATTCGTTTTAATTAGTTAATTAAATTGGTTCATCTAGGTTGTTAGTTAATTAAAGTCTAAAATAATTACTTCAACTTGGTAGATCAATTAGGTTAATTAATTAATCCGACCCTTCCTAAATCAATCAATCAAACACATGATAAAGTGGTTTGATTAAACAAATCCCTTTGCAAGAAGGGAGAATTGCATGGGTTCTGATTCCTATTCAAAAGGATACGCAGGCATACTTGGTCCAAGTATTGAATCCAATTAAAATTAACCAACTTCTCCCCTCACCGCCTTCTTCACTTTAATTTAATTTCTTTTGTTACATTGATTTTATTAGGATTAGTTTAGGGAATGTGTGACTTCCCTAAAACCCATAAGGGCTAGAGGAGATATCTCCTAATTTGGATTTTTATTGTAACTTTAACTTATTTTTCTCTTTCTTTTATTTCATCCTTATTTCATCTTTTTACATAATCATGTATTTGTTATATTGTACATAATTCATGAAATCAATTTTTAAATTCACAATTTTTCTAAATGCCAAACTAATTATAATGAACCAAAAATCTAGTCCCTGAATCCTCTATGGTTTCGAGACTAGTGATCTTTTTCCTTTGGGATATTAAATGGAGTCAATTTGGGTCTTTAACTTATATTTTCCCAAATAAAAATAAAGTAAGGTGGCGACTCTAAAGCACTTTTCAAAATCAATCAATCTAAACCCGAGGGCTTCATCGTGAGTTCTTTCCCAAAAGAGTATTTCGATTCCTTTAGCAGATCGTACTGGTGTTCGGGCGAGGCCTCACAATTGGCGACTTCGCTGGGGATCACCTTCTTTTTAATAAAAAGAAAATAAGAGGACTACTAATTGGTTAAAAATTTTGGCTTTTAATATAGTTGTGACTTTCATGCATCACTTGCATAGGCTCTTTACCTCCAAAGCTAGTTCTAGGAAAGCAATGGATAGTGAGTAGCATCGAGTGGATAACCCTCCTTGGGTCTATTCGCCGATAGCAAAATCATCCACCCCGCAATGAATCATTTGATTCTTTCAAAGGAGTAACGAGCAAGCACGTACTATTGGACCCACACAGGTCTTCTTGACTCACATGTGGTTAGGTATATCGCTACTCTAATGTGATAGGTACCCAATTCAAACCACCATTACCCTTTCATATAATGAACCTAGAACCTGACCTTATGTTGTATGTACCATAATCAAAGCCTTGCACAATTGCATATTCATGAAATGTTTTTCTCATGCATATCAAGCATCCATAATGTAAAAAAAAAAATTCATGCATTTCAAGTGGAGCCTTGAACCGGAGAAGAGTCAAACACTTTCACCTCGATCCAATCACCTTTGCCCCATAAACCTTAAACACCATTGACCCTTATTCAACCCAAAAATCAGGTGCCCTTAATCCTTACCCTTGACCTTCATCACCTAGACCCTACCCCTTATCCAAGATCACCTTACCCAATACCTTCAGCCCAATACACTACTCTTAACCCAATATCCTTGGCCCATTACCTTCAAGACCGACCCATTACCTTTAAGCCCAAGACTTTGGCCCATCATACCTTAGGTGATCCTCGAAGCCCAAAAATGGTTGGCCCACAACTCAATAGGGAATCTTTTTCCCTTAAAGTTTGCATGCTCTTGACCTTTATCACCTTTCCGGTTCCATACCCATCACTTACTGGGTTTCATTTTGTTTTGCTTCAAGTTACTAATGGCCAAGATGATTGATATGGATACCATGGACACCATCTTCAAGAAGCAAGAAGAGAGCTTCCAAACCATCCTCATTGCCACCTTTAATGCTCAACAAGCTAGCTTCAACAAGACCTTAAGCATCCAACAGACCTACTCCAACAAAGCAATGGCTCATCTCACGACAACTCTCAGTGCCCAACAAGCCAAGTTCACCAAAGCTTTGAAATCCCAACACCAACTCATCAATGAGGTAAAGGGAATGATAAATCAGGTCAAATCAATTGATGCTGCATTTGGAACAATACCCAAAAGCTCCACATCTCTAACTCCAAGTACTAAAGCCATCCTAACTTCTATTTTGGATCAGATTGATAATGGAGAAAATCTCACAAACACTGAACCACCAACTCCAAAAACTACTTCCACCCCAACTCCCATTGTTGACCTGACCAATTCCACTCCATCTATCCTAAATACCAATATTGATCCATTTGTCAATGAAAAGGCACCCATGCCACTGATCCCAAGCATCAATCCTTCCTCCTCTTTGAATCTTTTTCAAAGTAGAAAGAAGTCTATCCCATCAGTTACCATGAAGCGCAAGATGAATGAACCTGAGCAAATTTGCATGGGGAAAAGAAAATGCAAAACAAGTGGCACCTACACTCCTCTTAACTCTACTTAATGGAAAGCTATGGGTACTTACACGCCTCTCACTACTACTAATATGGACACCTACACTCCCCTTACCAAAGCCAAGTGGGAAAATATACAGATTGCTGCCATCACCAGTAAAAAATCCTCGAAAGCGAAAAGGAGGAAGTTCACATATTTAGGTGTGCCTTTGAGTGTTATTTATCAAGATGCTTTGCAACAAATTTTGGTAATACCTTTAGAGCCAAAGGCACCATCAAACCCTTTGTCCAAAAACTACAATGCTAATGAATTATGTGAATACCATCAAAGGGCTGGCCATAAGACAGACATGTACAAGAGCCTAAGGCAATGATCCAAGACCTCATTGACAAAAGAGACCTCATCCTTCCTAGACCAAATACCATCATCGACCTCTGAGCCATTATCAATTCCCTCAGTTTCAAAATAGCAAAACATGGAGGCTGCTCTCTTTGAGCAAGTCCTCATGTGAAGTAAAATCGAACCTTACCCCAGCTTATCCTGAATCCACCTGGTGAGTCGGTACTTTAAGGAGGACACTAGTCTTAGAGTTAGAGTATGTTAGAGTCAGAGTCCAAATCCAAAAGATTCTATTTGTCAGAGTCATGTTTTTATTTTCTAATTTTGAGTCAGTAACCATTGTTCCCAGTACGTCTTTTAAATTGTTTATGTAATCATGGATGATGGCATTCTTTTTTATAATAAAATTTGAATTTTTCATACTCTTTGTCTTTTTACTTTATTATTTGTTCTCTTTTTCTGAATCCAATATGAATGAAACAAAAGATTAATAAACCCTTGCACAAGGGAAAAGTTACATGCACTAGTCGGAAGAATCAAAAGTTTACAAATGAATACATGAAGCAGGAAGCCATGATAATTGAAAGTCAAATCCAAGAAGAGTTTATCAAGGTGGTTGGTTCGGCAAACCAATCACTCATCCGCCAAGATCAGTCAAGATAGCACCCAGGAAGAATGGGAGGGTTCACGTGTAATGAATGCTATCTAATAAAGGTAATCAAGTTATTCATCTGTTGGTTGAACTGCATGACTGGATTTTACAATTGTCTCTTTGACTAATCCATATGCAGATTCTGATCAAACATGGGTTTCCATTGATCATGGTAATGGAAAAGGATCTGGAATGAATGAGATTGCACTATTGTGAGACCTCGCCAGAACACCCCTCCCCTTGCTCGGGAACCTTAAGGAAAGGCGAGCGATTTTTAAGGGAGTTAAGATACGAGTTTCGGTGCTCACGATTGGAAGTGGCTATCGCCTTGAAAAATTGATTTGATTTTGAAAGGATTCGGGAGTCACCACCCTAATTTATTTAAAAGAAAAAATTAAGGAAAAACCCAATTTTGACTCCAATTCATTAATCTTTGATTAATTTACCCAAGGATAAATCACTAGTTTTCGAACCAAGTTGAGCTCGAGGACTAGGTTTTTGGTTATAAATAATCTCGATTTGGCTTTTAAGTTTGATTTGACTTTGAAAATTTGATTTCATAAATGACAAGTATTAATTGTAATTTAAAGTGTATGAACATGGCATAATTATGAATGCATGTAAAGTAAAGAGCAAGTAATTAACTAATAGTAGTAATTAAAATTTACAAGAAAGCATAAATTAAAATAAAAGGGGAAGGAGATTGATTGGGATTTGGATTTGAGACTTGGATTTAGATTCCAAGTGTGCCTACGTACCCCATTGGATGATGATCAAAACCCACGTAGTTCGTTCCACAGTGAAGTGGAAGGGTTTAAAGATCGGTCAGATTTGATCAGATTGATTTGATTTGGGGTTTTAATAAGGGTAAGGGATTATACCTTCTTTTTTGCGATTTGTAGGTGGAGGGTTTTACCAGATCGGAGTTTCATTTATGAGGGATAGACTGGATTTAAATTTGCTTTAAGGAAGATTAATTTGAAAGGATTGATTACTCAATTTTTAATTAATTAAAATGATTAATTAATTAAAGTGATTAATTAATTGAATTGAGTGGAGGATAAATTAAAATTAAAGAGGATTTAATTAATTAAAGAGAGAGAGAGAGAGAAAGAGTAGTAGAAAATTCGATACTAACTCTTAGTGTAAATTGAAATGAAAAATGGAAGGGATATTTATAGGAAATGAAAATGGGTGAAAAGACCAAAAAGGGCTTGAAAAAGTAATTTGAAATAGGGGCAAAAGGGTCATTTTCGCGCATAAAGGTACAGCCGTGAAGGGAGCTCGTGGAGCCACTGACGGCCTCCAAAGTGCCTCGCAGATTCGCGAGTGTATCTCGTGGCTGCCATGAGAACGTCTCGCAGACATACACAGGTGCTCTGCGGTGCCGCAAGATCGTCTCGCAGACGCCCTCCTGGCACTCGGTTTTCATGCTTGTCCTTCCATCAACTCAATTTTTAGGGTTTTTCAGGTCAATTTTCAGAAATTCAGGGTCAGTTTTAAGGATATTCTGAAGTTTTATAAATTACTGGTTAGTGGTGGTGGATCTGAAATTAATTATCGGATAGATTGACAGTCAGTTTTGGGAGAGATCTGGTCAATTTTGGGAAAATACTGTCTGGTACAGATAGCCCGGTCAGAATAAAAAAAGTGTCAGTTTGGATAGAAAAATATTCTGGTCAGCTCTGGTGAGTTTAGAAATAATTTTGGAGGTGCTAAAATGAGGGTTCACAACTGCCCCCTCATCAGAATTGTCTTGTCTATAAGGCGATTCTGATGATAGTGAACCTGGGAGAAGGGATGGTACAAGGAACCAAAGTGATGTCTAGGTCAGTGTTTGGACATGTTTGGGTGAGAGACAAGGTCGAAAAGAAAGATGGAAAAAAGAACCACATTGATGTTTAAGCAATTGTACCTAAACTTTTATGGGTGGAAACTTGACTTGATAAATGGAAACGAAAAGAGGAACCAAAGGGATATCTAGGCTAGGGGCTAAACATTTTTGGGTGAAGGATGGACCTGACTTAGATAAAAAGGTGGGGGAAGAAACCAGAGGGATGGTTATCACGGTCAGAATAGGATGAAAGATTGTTACCACGGTCAGGGTCGGGTGAAAGATTACTTATCTTTGAAAGCAAAGTCAGAATGGTACTGCGGTCAAAATCGTGTGAAAAATTGTTATCACGGTCATAATTGGGTGAAATATTATTACCACAGTCAGATTAAAGTGAAATATTGTTACCACGGTCAGATTCGGGTGAAGGATTGTTACCATGGTCAGAATTGGGTGAAGGATGACTGTTTAGCTTGGAAGCAAAGTCAGAATGGTACCGCGGTCAGAATCGGGTGAAGGATTGATTTTTACAAGAAAATTTTAGTGAAAGGAGAGCCTCGACCTATGTTGAGTCGGCTCGAGAAATTTTAAAAAGAAGAGAGCCTCGGCCTATGGTGAGTCGGCACGTGAAGTTCTAAAAAGAGGAGAGTCTTGGCCTATGGCGAGTTGGCTCGAGAAGATTTTAATTGATCGGGTGGAGGATTGTTACCACAGTCAGTGTTGGGTGAAGGACAATTGCTTAGGTTGAAAGCATAGTCAGAATAGTACCGCGGTCAGAATCGGGTGAAAAATTATTACCACGGTCAAAATCAAGTGAAAGGTTGTTACCGCGGTCAGGGTCGGGAAGGTGTCTGATTTGAGAGGGTTTCAGTTAGCTTTGAGAAGGTATCAGTCAATTTTGGAAAAATTTCGGTCAACTTCGAGGAGGAGAGACCATTAGCTCGGCTTATGCATGATGGTGTATGACTTACATGATCGCACTTGCATGTATGTTTGTGCATAGATGATACATGTTTATGCATGCGTATTTCGAGATTCATGAACTCTATGCTATAGATGATCTGTGATGATGCATGTAATGGATGATTACATGGATGCAAGAGGGTGGATTCACGACTTATGCTCTGTGTATGAGTGTAATTTTTCATGTGATTTATTTTATTTCATTGAGCTGTATTTCAGCCATTATATGCATTTATGGACCAAGAAACTCGAGAAGGTGGAGAGGATTAATTTGAGCAGATACGGTATTGTATCGATGGTGACTTTACGGGGAGTGTGGGTCAACTGGGATTTTCTGAGGGCTTGCTTTTGGTTTTGGAACGTTGTGGCCCGTGTTTTCTGTTTTGGTGCTGCCATGGAGGAGCTGTGCCCCACTTTCAAAGAGTTCAACACCGTATTCGGATGCAATCCAAAGGCAGTCCTAGTGGTGCTAGAGTTCAAAGTTGGGCATTTTCAGACTTTCCAAGAGTTTTTGGACCTGCCCCAGGATGTTTGTAGTCGGATGGTCGTTGATGGTCGAGGAGTTTCAAGACCCCAGTGAAGACTTTGGAGACTTGAAGAGGTAGAGGCTTAGGATGAGGGCTCTGATTTTTTTTTTCCAGTTCTACTGGTTGGGGTGATGTTGGAATAGTGGGTTTGGCACTTTAGATGGGATATAGTTGTACTGTGGCTGAGGTTGTTTTGGCTTGAGGTTGTTTGGCCAGTTGAGAGAGAGTGCCGGGTTATTCTACTGAGGGACATTGATGATGACACTACAAAGGAAGGGGAGACTATTACAGGAGAGACAGATAGAGTGACTCGACCTTCAAAGGAGACTTAAGGAGCTACTGAGGGTTCGACACTACAGGTTACATTGGCAATTCAGACTGCAGTGGTGATGACAAATGAGATTGTGACTGCAGTGAAGAGACAAGGTGACACTACAATGGTGGTTCAGAGGAGGGTTATTGCAATTGGTGCAAAGAGGAGGACTATTGTTTCTAGGGTTCAGAGGGGGATTTTAGCTACAGCAGCAGGGACTAGTTTCTGAGCTACTATTGCACAGAGGAGGATTTCTGGGAGTAGTTCTAGAGCTGCTGACAATTGGGGTAGGTTTTCTGATATGACTTGTAGGAAGAAGTTTTGGCTCTGCTAGTACTTCTACTGCTGTAGTAGAGGGAGCTACAAAGACTAGGAGGAGGGGTATGACCATTGAGAAGATTGTGGACTCTGATTCTGATAAAAGCACAAGGGATGTGCATCCTAGGAGGAGGAGAAGGATTGGCTAGACTATGACTTCAGACATGATGATGACACTTGTTTTTGTCTTGTAGTTGCTTAGGATTTGCTGCAAATTTTCTGTGTTTGCGCATGCCTGCAAGCTGATGTGACTACACAATACGAGATAAGCTATAGATGATATTTGGAATAGCTATCCTTTTTATCAGGGTGATGGGTTGTATTTTGTAAAAATCTGATCATCATTGTATAAGACATCCTTTATTTTTGCTCTAACTTCTGCCCGAGTGGCCCTCTCGGGTTTTCAACTTAACGAGCTTGCTCTAATTTCTGCCTAAGCTGTCCTTTCAAATTTTCAGCTTAGCGAGCATTTTCTTTTTGTAATACCTAAGATTTCCATAGCCCATTTGAGCTATGAAATGATATAGAATATATGTATTCTATAGATAGTACATTATAGATATCATAATGGGAATGAATCGATACATTTGATTATGTTGTGTGTAAAGTGCTCGGTTTGGATTTTTTATGTTGTATGATTTTTTATATGTTTAATGTAACTGAAAGGAGTAAGGTATCAATGTAAATAGTGTTTATAATGATATAGGAAGTGATAAAAAAATTATTCTAGTGAAAAAGGATCGAAGAAAAATTACGGGAAAATTTTACAAATCGGTAAATAGCTCGGTTGGGCCTTAAAAGGAATTTTTGGACTTTCAAGCCCAAAATTAAGCAATGGCCGGCCCATGCCTTATTTAAGTTAGTATAATTGTATTTTTATTAAGTTATTTGGTGATTATTAGAAGAGGAAATGGTGGAGAAATTGATTTTTGGCTTAAAGACTCCAAAGTTGACTTTTATTCATCTTACT
>CATKHJ010297670.1:0-14701 GCA_949750685.1 Vernicia montana
GTTATTAATAAATGTTGAGATTAAAAGAGCTAATTTTTAAACGGTAAAAATAAAAGTGATAATTAAAACAAACTTCACGAGTGTTATATTAATTTACTCTTTTTATTATAGTGATATTCATTCAAAAACAAAAAAGCCAAAAAAAAAAAAAAAAATAGAAAGAATTAGAATCATGTCCAACTTTTGCTTTAATTATATGTATTTTAATCCTGAAAAAGATAATTTCCACTCAAATTGCAGAATACAACTAGAGAAAATCCATATCTGCAATTATTCAGAAAAAAAGATTGCAATTACCTTTAAAACACGAGAATTAGATGCAATCTTTGTATATTTAATGAAAAAAAAATTTGAACTTGAAGCCTATAAATATCACTTTGATCCACGAAGAAACGCATAGCCAAGAAATTTAAATCTTACAATATTTGTTATTAATTATACATGAAGAATAACAAACATGAGAAGAAGCTTTGAATTCCAAAAACTAAGCTTTTCCATTGCAAGAAGAAGAATCATGGTACTCAGAAAGTGAGCATTATAGCCATGGGTCTGGCATGGGAGTGGTGCCCAGGCCTTGCTGCGTCGGGACACTCATTGGTTTGTTGATCCACCACCTACAACTTTCTCTAGAGACTTGTTGGCAGTAAAATTTGAAAACATTTAGCATATGTTGCTTGAACCTAACTTCCTTGCATAAGCAAACAAGCCAATTGATTCAAATCACAAACCAGAATTTGACTTCAAAGATTCTCAAAAATGACAAATTAAATTTGGTTTTTTCCATACCATCCATAAATATATAGTTTGGCCTCCATTATAAGTTTATGGTCACATGGAGATTATCCAACACTAACATAGGATATTCGAAGAAAGGCATAAAGATATATAAAGATGCTTGCTTTAGAAATTTCCCCAATAATATCAATTATTTTCAACTTGGTCTAAATACAAGGCTTGTCTCTTCACTTTCCAGATTCTTTAGTTCACCAAAGTTTGCTTGAAATTTCATTTTTAAAAGGTGAAGGTATTAGATTCGATCTTATCATTTGGGAATAAAATTCAACTATAAAAACCGAGATCATTACACAAATGTTATATGCACACAATTGATACCATACCCAAAAAAAAAAAAATCATATATCAGTTTCAAAACTTTTCCATAACCAAACAATAGTGACTGAAAATGTCCTTCTGGAGTTCTAGTTATGATGCCAGGAATCATCACCATCATCAACATCATGATGCCAAAAATCCCAAAAATTGGGAGGCCTCAAATGAGGGATTCCAGGGCACTGCAGCATTCAACAATGGCTATGAGTATTTTCTTGATCCTCCCATGAAGAATTATCAAGATCAAGAATATGAGAAACCACTTGTTTGTGTTAAAGTTGGTAATCAAGAGATCTGTAAAGAAAGTGTTGATGATGTTACTGAGGAGTTTATTAGGGTAAAGCACAAAAAGTTTGCATATAACAAGTCGATGAGTACAGGCTGAAAGATTTAATAACGGAAAATTTTTAGCTACACCAGGTGTATATGCATTATCAATCGCATTAAAATAATTTTATTGTATAAATGAAATTTATACTTTGTGTGACTTTAAAATATGTACACTTGATATTGCTAAAGTTTTTTCCACTATGAGTATATATATGATATGATGAGCTTGGGTAATTCCTACTCAAATATAAATAAAACCCATATGTATTGATTTATGGTTTCTCAAAGTATAGCCTTTGTACTTTGTGTACTCACTTTTCTTCTTATCATTGGTCTAATATTGCAATTTATCAAAGTGACACTTTGTCCTTATGATATTTTGAATTTATATTTGATCTTTAATAAAATTCCTAAGTTGTATTGTATGTATTTGCATGGTTCCTTTTATGTTTTAATAATTGAATGACACTGTAAACAGTGTCAAGCCAAAAAGTTTACTAAAAACTTATTGTGCAAATTCCTTAATCTAGTGGTAAAATATAAAATGAGATTATTTTAGAATTAAACGTTCGGATTAATGAGATTAATTAATGTTAAATCTTTTGAAGAAAAAAAAAAGGTTTTTGTTGCTTAATTATGACTGTAACCCTGCTAATTGAATTGATCTTGTAAATGAGATAGATTTTTTGTTCAAAACTTCAATTACACACATCAATTGATGAGATTGAGATGTAATGAATCTTTGAGCAAAGAGCCAAAACAATAATGCTTTAATATAAGGTTAACTTATGGCTACAGGCTTAATTGACCTTTATCTCTAATTTTCTGAGGGCTAAGCCCATTAATGTTGAGCTCTGTTTACATGAAAGTTTTGGATTTTTCAGATACCTAAAATGCTAGTTGAGTGGCCATGGATAATCCATTAATTTCAGCAGTGTTTAGGCAGCACCTATTTTAGTTGATTTAACACTTTAACTAACAAAACAAAACAGAGAAACTTCCTGAAACCTTGCATTGTTTGTCGCCTAATTTGTGGTAAGAGTCTTCTTCATAGTTATAGTCCATGTGTATAGGAAGCTACTAATTTAAGATTTTTTTTTTTTTTTTCTTCAATAAATTTAAGGCATAAAGATTTAATAAAAAAATTTTAAGTCATAAGAAAATATTTATATTTTTTTCTTAGATTCATTAACCATATATTTTAAGATAATGTGTAATGGTAAAATAGAACATTATAATTTGATTTTTTTTTCTTCTTTCAATGAGATGATATAATCCAAATTTGTATTTGATAGTGTCTCTGCTTTGTGGCAGAATATTTTTTCTTCTTTGGAGATACGATGGCATCTTTAAATATTTTTTTAATATATATTAAAGACAGTCCTAAATAAAGTGAAACTGATATTTAATTAAGTTGTAGAATAAATGTAAGACATAAGAATTTTTTTGGAAATTGAAAATTATATTAATCATTAAAAACATCACAAACAAGAAGATCATCTGTAAGAAAATGGAGTTACTTGCCACATCGAGAGACTAACATGAAAATGAACTGCCTTAGCTAAACCATGAGCAACCCCGTTTGCTGTAAGAGGCATAAGAATTAAGGCAAGATTATCATGTAATATTATATGATATAAGCATACAATTTTCACTAATCTAATTTTGCTCAAAAATCAAACACAAAAAGAAGCAAAACAAATAAAGCCAACAAAAATGAAGGAAAAAAGAAAAAGAAATTATCTCCCACTCCCTCCCAAAAAAGAAAGAAAACCTAAACAACCATAATCCATTTTAGGACCAAAAAAAAAAAAAAAAAAGAACAAATCTAGAGAATAGATCGACAAAGAGGACAGGTACTATGTTTATTGTCAAACCACTTGTCCAAACACCTTTTATGGAAGAAATGCTTACAAGATATTAATTCACTCACTTCTTCTTCAGCTTCAAAACCACATAAACATACACAACATTCCACCACCGTAGCACCACCGCCGCCACAACCACCACTACTACTACCATTACTACTGAAACTGAAAGACTTGAATTGGGTAATTGAAATTCTTCTCTCTCTTGCATTTTCTTGAGAAAATCCAAGAGGGTCTTGCTGATTATTATTATTATTATCTTGTGGATTCCAATTTGCACCCATTATTTGAAGCAGAGACCTAATCATGTTCTTCAATAAAGCCACTGATAAAACTGTATTCATTACAAGAACTGGTAAAACCCCTTCAGCTGCACTAGGAAAACTTGACAAACCCATTAATTAAATTAACTTAATTTTAATTTTCCAACAAAACCCACAAAAGAAAAAATCAATTTTAGAGAGAGAAGAGAAGAGAAGAGAAATTTTAGCAAGAATTAGAAGAACCTAAAAGCCAAAACAGAGGATGGTCTCATAAATAAACAGAGCAGGAGGCAAACTAACTAGCTAGTTATAATGTTAACCATAGACCATAGTTAGGTTAATTGTGGGAGAGTACGCGTGTGTGACACGTGTAGGGTTTGTAAGAGATGTAATTGATGGGTGAAGGGATGAAGATGAGTAATTTAGAAGAGGACACGTGTGCTTTCAAGAATTGTGGGTGGCGAAGGAGGTGGCGCCTGGTGGCAGGAGCCGAAGTTTCTTGATTTAGAGCCGCGTATGGCGTAACCCTCTTTCTTTGGTTTTTGGTTTTTCTCCTAATTATGTTTTTGGTCTTTCCCTTAATACGTGTAAAGGATGGCCCACTTTGCCCATTTAAAATATGGTAATCATGGATTTTATGTAAACGGAGTTTATTCTTATATTTATTTATTAATATTTAATTTTAAAATTAGATCGTAAATATTATAAATCTTTTAAATGTTATCATCAATCTCAATTTATTAAATAAATTATTTCTATCATTTAGATTTAATTTATTAACAAATATAATAATTTGTAATTCAAAAGTCGAGTTGTTGATATTGTTGGAACCTATTAGATTTTGATTTGATTAATTTAATTAGTAAAAGTTAATATTTTATTAAAGTTGTGAATTAAATTTTAAAAAAGTTTTGAATTCTAATTGAAAATAAAAAATCTCAATTTAATTAAACTAAAATTACTCTAAAAAAATTGAGGATTTCAAATTGTATTTTTTTAGGGGATTCATTCTATTTAATTTTATTTGAGTTGATGCATAATTTACTTTTTATTTATCAATGTTTTAAAAAAATTAAATCGGTCAATTAAATTGATGATTGATTTAATTTATTTTTTTATTTAAAAATAAAAAAATATAGTATTTTAATATTATTTATTATCAATTTTTTTATAAAATCAGAAGGATTGAATTAATTGTCCTAAATTTTAAAATCAATTTTATTTTTTTTTAATTATGATATTAATTTATTTAATATTTATATAATTATATACCATTTTAAACAATGAAGAAAAAAAAATGGCCCACTTTGACGCTCTTTGCCTCTAATCATCAAATTAGTGATAAAAACACCAAATATTGACTGATATTATTGTTCAAAGTTTGATACTTTTTTACAATGAAATTCTCAAATCTTAATTAGGGTTCAATATTTAAAATTTTTCTTCTTTTTTAATTTAATTCATTGGATGATGTGTTATATAATGGAAGAACCTTTATCGATTCTCAAATTCTCTCACTTTCCTCAAGAAAATCCCCTTAGGATTATGATTAATGTGACATAAAGAGCTCTACTAATATATATATATATTTGGGAAATGTTAGTATGTTACTAAGATATTTCTATATTAATAATAATGATTTCCAAAATTAAGATGATGAGATGAAAGACTAAATCTTACTATATATTAATTCAATGATACATAATATGTAAAATAAAAAAAATATTAATATTTTTTTATTAGATAAAAAATAAATAAAATATCTCATTACTCATTGATTAGACGAATAAAATAAATATATATATATAATTTAGATAAAAATCAATTTGAATAAAAAATAATAATTAGTTTTTGAATTAATAGTATTGAAATTGTTTGTTAAAATGTGAGGTTTTGAATTGAGATTTTAATGAAAAAGGTTTTGAAATTTATTTTATTTTCTAAATTGTTTACATTGGTCATGTGAACTTAGAATTTATTGGCCAAAAGGAAGTGAATGATTGCAAGCCAACCTTTTTTAGACAATCAGTCAAACATAAAATTTTCAATCACTTTTTTTTTTTCTTTTTTTTTTTTTGCCAAGGAAAATTTTCAATCGCATAGGAAACCTAAAAATACCCACCTTTAGTAAAATACTTTTCCCCACCTGCAACATGGGGGCAGTTAGTTAGCAAGGCACACTCACTAATGGCACCAGGAATTTTCTAGCATCTTATGGAAGATTTAACCATACACCACTAAAAATTTAAATTAAGAGAGGTGTTCATAGGGTATTATACTCTTATTAAAACTATAATCCAAATATAAATCAATCGGACATTGATTTAATGATACTAAAATCGTCTCAAATTCTGAAACTTCCAATAAAGCAATTGATGAAGAAAAAGAAACACAACCAAGCCTGAATCAATTGAAAAAAGAAGGGATTTATATGGAGAAATGATGTTAACAAGTAAACAAAATTATTTTACAAGGGAATTATTTATTCTCTCTCCTCTGAGAACTCTATATGGGTTTAAGATGCATTTTGGTTCACAGGTGAAAAATTATCATTAGTGGGACATAACTGTTATAGCTACAATAACAGATTCTACTAATGTATGTGAAACCTCAAGTGAACTGTGTCGTAATTATGGTAGTGTACACATCTTCTATAATATCTCTCCCCCTAATGAGCAGTGGAATTTGAAGACTCAATTGCCTTTTCCCTGAAATATGCATTTTCTGCATTTGACATCCTGTTTTGGAACATAGTCCACTCCTTCCTGCACCTCTCCCTCACCTGCCACCAAAAGAGTGCTCAGAATTTTTCATAATCAAGTTCATTTTACATCTGCAATTACACGCGTAAAGTTCTATACAAGCAAAGTCATAATTGTTCAATGGGAAAGCTTGTTAGTTGGGAAAAACAACACCAAGACACAAGCATGAGAGCCCGACAGGGAAAGAATTGAATTTCTCGTACTGTGTTCTACTTGGCCACTCAATCCCAATCCCAATATCAAATGTGCCACAATTAATGATTTTTCAGAAAAGACCAATATGAAAATATCTCTATGTTTACATTACTAAGCACATGGAGTGTCTGATACAGAGTACTAATAATGACTGTAACCTAAAAGACTTTTCCAACAGAGAGAGAAAGAGGGAGAATTCACAGATATAGCCACAGGAAAAAAACAGAAGAGTAGAATTTTAAGTAAAAATGAATTGAATTGCATACCCCTTGCCATGGTGCCTTCCCATTGTATGACTCGCCCTAGCAAAAGTAACAAAGTGTATAGTATTTCATTCCACCATAATCAATGACATAATGGCAAGGAAGAATAAATTGACCAAAGCCTATGATGTTCCTTTACCTGACTCCCAAGTGAAGGAACAGTTTGATGAACAATCCATTGAGAATCTACAACTCCTATCTTCTCATGGGCAGGCTGTTTTCAAGAGAAATGTAATTTAGCAGTTGAGTGTTATCGTGACAACACCAGTAAGAAATCAAAAAATAAATAAATCAAAGAAAACAGAAGTGGGCCACTTACCTCTACACATTTTCTTAGAGCGAAGTCAAGACCCCATCCGTGGACCAAGTCATTCTGCAAATTCCAGTTTAAGGCAATCAACGTGATAAGCAAAGGGGAAAGAAAGAGAGATAGACAGAAGTCTAATGAGTGATGAAGGTAATTAGACTAGCACAACATTTGCACACCTGAATCATATGCCACACACAGCGCCATGCATCTCGTGAAAATACTGTAGCCATGATCTCAACAAACCTGCATTCACAGAGGACAAACTCTTTACAAATTTTACACTGCTGTAAAATGAAGCAGGACAACCAAGGGTATAATATAACAATGGTCAAAAGGTCATACGCTGCACAGGGTGGAAGATGTGGGTCATTGCACCAGCCTGGTTTCTCTTCTGTTATTCTGACAGGAATGCAGAGGAAAAGATAAAAAATTAATTCATCAATTACCATAATTATTCTTTTTAAAACAAATATGCAAGTATGCTATCATTCTTACTTGTGAACTTCACGATCACCTCTTCTCTTTGTCATCTGCCAGGTTAACCCTTTGTTAGGTTCCAAACCAGGCTGTGAAATCTCCAAACCATGCTTCTTCACTAGTTTTAAATACCTGGAATTGCATAAATCACAAGAAGATTTTAGTCCAAATAAATAAAATAGACATAAAGAAGTGCTATTTCATATCTAATACTCACTCCTCTGCATTGAAATGCTCAACTCCCAGGTCTTCATCCCAGATAAATATGTAGTCATATGGCGCAACAATGTCAGGATGTAAAAATCGCTTGGCATACCACCTAAGAAAATTGCAGAGATTTAAGCTTACAAGCATTTTTCAAAGAAATCAGTAGTAATTATATTTATGCTATTAAGACTTTTAACCTGCTGCTACTTAAAATTGTAAATGCTCCTTACCATTTGGTCTGCTTCCGAACACTCACATGAATAGCCCTCTTGGACCACTCAAATTCATCCCATTCACTCACCCGTCCATCATAATGGAATAGGAGAATTGTGAAGTTCTCTGAGAACTGCAAGGGGACACATTCAGATACATACTAAATACAGCATAGGAGTGCTCATGAACACGTGTGTATGTACACACAGAGGGAGGGACTAACCTTTCTAACGTTTGCATCAATATTCTTTCTCTGATCATAACCAACAGTGAAGGTAACAAGATATTTTGGAGTGCTGGTCAAGTCCTGCAGATACAAACTTGATCAAATATCTCAAGATTTCAATTAAAGAGTACCTAGATGTTACATTTCAACAACAGATTAAAAAAACAAACTCGAAGATATCTAGCTTGTCAATGTTATTTAATTGCCCAAATCAATTGATTGAGAGAGAGAAAGAAAGAAACCTCCGTGAATTTTCTATAGGCATGATAATGGACGGCCAGTTGCATGAATACATTATCAATTAGGGTGTCACTGCAGCTTATTTGCAATTCCCTTTTTCCTTCAGAAATGTCTAAAGTGTCAAGACAAAGGATGTAGGATAGGCATCATTCCAAATATCATTGGAAACATCCTTTTTATTTATTATATTTCATTTTTTTTCCTTCCATTTTGCTATATTTTATTATCACTATAACCCAGTTACATATGACTCTTTCGTTACCTCTCCCTTGTCCCAATAGCATTTGCTTTTGGGCAATTTAATGAAATTGTATACCGATATACATGGTGACAGTTGTTCTTGCTTCATTCAGAGCAACATTCTTGGTTTGCATATATTACAGCTAAACTAATTTTTGATATAAATTAGAGACTTGCAGATATTTCACGAATCAGTTCAAGCCTTCAAGGCTAAAGTTATATGACACATAAGACTGGCGATAGAATACACACCTCACTAGGCTTACCCCACAATCTGTGCAAATAGAAATCTGACTCAGCTTCAATAATTCCTGGTGGCAGTCTTTCCGCACCACGGGGATTAGAAGGGACCCAAATCTGCGCAGTCACAAGCAAAGCAATTATACAATGAGTGAGAAAATTTTGGATATGCCATATGGATTTCTTAGTTTTCTTTTCTTCACTGCCTATAACAGAAAACACTGCTCCTCAGGTCATGAAAAAATCATCAAACAAAAAAATCATAATCAGTGGGTCAAATTTTATGACAATGCATCTAATGGAAGCAAAGCATTCTTTTTGAGATAGGTAATGGTTAGATGAGTAGAATGAAAATGGAGCCTGTTCCTGATGTGATTCTGGAAGCATGTGTTTCATTCAACTAAAATCATACCATCATGAAATGAATCGATTCTACAGGTTTTCTTAAAATAAAATGCCATAAGAAATTGCTGTTGTTAGGCTTCTTATAATAGAAAATCTAAAATTGACAACTTCAGCAATAAATAAAGTTGATGTTTAACATTCTCTGTTAACTAAGAGATAAAAATGCTAAAATAATTCTATTCAAGTGTTAGAATACAACATCAACACAATCCAAACGCTTAAATATCATAAGCTTCACCCTAAAGAAAAAAAAAATGAAAAGAAAGAAAATATGAGAGCAGGATTGGCAATGAAATGGTTAAACAAGAAATACACCACTCCCAAATTGACCAGGATTAGAAGCTCATCTAAATGTGAGCAACAGAAGCAGCAGGTTTGCAGTTGTAATTTTTTTAAGAAAATTAAGATGCTGAACAAGATATGGCTAGTAGACTGAGGCAAATTTTAAAATCTCAAGGACTGCATAAGCACTTGCATTTCAAGCTTAAGTGGGACACTCAAAATATGTAAGAGGTAAATCTCACCATATTCAGTTAGTTTCTTTCTACTAAAATGGCAACTATCCTTCTCATTAATATATTCCATCCTTCTAAGCATAAATTTTATATAGGCAACCATGAATACTTTTGACCACACTGATATTACATTAGTGGAATTTACTTCATAAAAAATCCAGACAACCCTTAGATACTAAGTAGTGGATCACTTGCAACTGGTGTCTTTTTGAGTTTTTTCCCAGTTGAAAAGACACCTAATTTCTAAGGATCTGATTCTAAAAACTATGAAAATGGACCAAGCCCAGAAAGTTACTTAACAAACACAAAAAATAAAACCAAAGAAGTCTAGTGTGTGACAGAATAATAGTGTTAAGAGTACGGAAAGGCTGATACCTTTGATGTATCATTCAGATTTCGCTCTTGAGTCATGTTATCATTTGTCTTCCTTGACCAAGAATGGGTTGAGAAGCCTAATTTTTTGTCATCAACATATGAAAGATCAACAGAAGGAAGAAGGCTGGATGAGATATTCAGCTGCCAAATTTAAAAATGATTTATCATCTAGCTCAAAAGAACATGTAATGTAATAGAAAACTATAAGCACAACCCCATAGAAATATGTTTAAGAAACCAAGAAGAGAAAAAAAGAAAAAAAAGGACTAAACAAGCACAGAAAGCTAAAGAATCTCAAAATTTGCATACCTTAGACAATGACAATGTTGGAAAAGACACTCCTATCAAGAAGCCAAGAACTACTCCAAAAAAAGTTGTTACAATGAGCCTCATTGTCTCACTTGGTTTTTTATTAACCGTACTGCAGAAACAATATGCAAACATTCAATTATTGAAGTTGTTATCATATCCAGACCTATAGTTAAACTTTCTCAGAGAGGAAAAAAAAATTAAACACAGGAAAATACATATGCATATATATAGAAAGAAGGGGAAAAAAGCAAGCTCTTTCAACTAAGAAAACCATCAAAAGATCCGAACCTTCGTGAAAGGATCCCCATTCTATTTACAATAGCCAAACTGTATATTCACAAGGAATAAGAGCAGCAATTTAGCCAGTAACAGCCGTGTGATTCTTAATAGGTCCTAAGTTGCTAATTCTCCATAAAACCGATAGAGAACCAACCTTCAATGAAGGTACTCCCAGGACCTGGATAGCAGGGAATGAAGGTATCAGTATCAATCTAACATTATTCATGAATACCAGATGGAAAATTTATCAGAACAAGAAAATAAAAATTGAATTATACAGCTTACTGAATAAGCAAGTCTATAATTTTTGAGAGCACAAGATACTTGTTTATCACATACAACAAGAATGTAAGTAAAGAAGCCCAGATAAAAAGCCAAGTTGGTGAGAAACTCAAAGATTGTAAGTAAAGAAGCCCTAATATAAAGCCAAGTTGGTAGGAAAATGAAATTATAAGAATTGGAGCTCCTTCTTTACTTTCCCAAGGACTTTGCCAATTGGTAACTGCATAATATCTCAATCCTTACTTCTCAAATATATCCTACATATCAACTATCTCAGAACTCAAACACCAATAGCAAAAAACTCTACTCAATCCAATTAATTAACATTTCTTCAAAAACCATAATACAAGCATGTGCTTCTTCCACATAACCCTCTACATAAAAGTATATTGAGAAAGCACCCATGTGGCCAATTTGACAAAATAAACAAACCATTAAAGACCCAAAAAAACCTCCAATTCAAAACCTAAAACTTAGTTTAGTTACCTGCATAATCAAGTAATCCTCATGGCCCTTTTTGACTAACACCAAAACCTTAATTTGTAATCAACTAAACTAAAAAATACCCAGATCCCTGGTATTGGATTTAATACTTAAAAACAACTGTACTTGCTTGATTTGAAAGATATAGAAGAAATTACCAACAAACTTGAAGTTGCTTACTGGTAGCTCAACAGAAAATCAAAACTACTTGTATTACGAGTCAACTGTCACTAAAAAACTTGAAAAAAAGCGAAAAATACAAGATTTAAAACTTTAAAAAATAAACAAAAACGCACCTGAATAAAGAAATTATCAATACCCAAAGCAAGATCAGGCAAAAGGGTATGTTGAGTAACAACTAAATCACGAGAAACCCACTTCAATCTGGACTCTAAAGAAGAGTTTTCAAAAAATGGGTAAACTCGTGATCGCCTTTTTCAAGTTTGAAAACGCACAAAGAAGATGAATATGAAGAAATTGCCGGGAAAAACGATAAGGGTGTGATTTTGTTCTGTTTTTCAGTTTTCTGGTTAAGATCTTGAAAAGATGATAGGATTTATGAGAGTGTATAGATTTGGAAAATCTATTTTCTGTTATATGTTATATATGTATATATAAAAGAGTTTCCCTTTGGGTGGAATTCTGAAGTGAATGTTAAACCTGATTTTAATTTTGATTTGTTAATTTGTTAATTTGTTAATAGAGAGAGATAAAGTAATGATTTTGAAATTAATTACTACCATTAATCGAACAAAGAGAGTTTTGAAGTTAAAGACTCGGTTGGGTTTGAAAAGTTGACTATAATTATGAGAAAATGTTGAAAAGTTTTTAAATTTTTTAAAATTTTGAATTTTCCATTTTTTCCATTTTTCTTATTTGTTTGTTTGGCTGCCTTGATTTTCTTTGTTGTTTCTTGCTTTTTCTTTGTACAATGGAATTGGACCAAACCCAATGGTGACTTTGGGATTTCAGGCATTCCACAACTTGAAAAGTTGTATTACTATGCTCTTTATTTCTTTTTCTTTTTTTGGAATTTTTTTTTGAAAAATTATATATTAATAATCATAATAATATGTGTATGACTTATTATTATTTATAAATAAAATGTTATTCGACTGAGTTAATTTTCCAATCATAATTTTAAATTTTAAATTTTTTAATTATCTCTTCTTTTTTTAATTATTTATTAAAAAAAATGTGCCATGAGCTAAAGGGCACAACTTACAAATACATTTTTAATTAGGTTTGAAGAATTTAAACTTTTAAAAAATTTCAAAATATATAATTTTAAGAGTTGTTTGATATAAATACCTATATCTATTTATATATATATATATATATATATATATATATATATATAAATAAATCTTAAGACATAAATTTTTTTTAACATGTGTACTTATTTTTTATGCAGATAATTTTTTTTTGACATTTATATTTATTTTTAACACATAAGCATTAAACTGATGTATAATCTTATAGTTTTTTTGCATCATTATTTTTTTATTTGAACTATTATATTAATACACTAATAAATATGTTACTTTTCTAATTAAATAAAGATTTTAAGTTAGTTTCCTAATTAATTAATGATTTTTACCATGTTAACCAATAAGTTAGTTTCCTAATTAAACAATGATTCTTAATTCTAAAAAAATATTAATTGTTTTTTTAATATTAATTTATATAAATATAATTAATATATTAATTAATAAATTAATAAAGTTTTCTCATCTTATATGACATATTTTCAATTATACCTTTTATTGAATTTTTATTATATTTATTCAATTTAGTATTAGTTAAATTTTATACATATAAATATTTTTTAAATAAATAATCCAATTTAAATTTTATAAATTGAAAATATTTATAATCAAAATAATAATAATAACTGCGCGATGCGCAGGCAAACAACTAATTGTTACTTGAATTGTTGTTAAAAAAAAGTATTTTGTCCAAAATATCAATTAAAAATATTATTTTGTTAAAATAAATTTCACATATTCTTGTTATAACATTTCAAAACAATTATAACTCAAAAACTATTTTTCTCATTAAAAATTCAAAAAAATGTTTATTATCTAAAATTAATGATATATTTATTTATTTTATATTTCATTCCTAAAATGCATAATGTGAGATAATCTATTTTTCCTTGTTTTTTGTATGTGAAATTTAAGAAGTAGCTAACCACTAATTATATTGTGATGGTTTATTAAATAAAATTAATTGTTATAGTTTAAAAACAAATAATTTTTTTTAAAAAATTAATCAAAATAATAAAATGGGTTTGCGAGTATACTTCATTATTTTATTGATAACGGTTTGATTTTTAAAGTCAATATTTATAAAGTAATTTTAATTTTAATTTAATTTCTGATTGTTTGTAAACGTGTAAATTAATTCAAAAATATCCCTTATTAAATATTAAGTAAAAGAAATTAGAGAAAATGGATAATAATCAAGTGATCTTTATTTATTTATTTGCCATTAACATAATTGGAGTAAATGACTAGGTCTATCTTTGTGCCCAAGTTGACCGAGCCAACACGATGGGCAACATATAAAGCCACAGAACTTAAACCCCCCAAGGGACCACACAACTACTTCCTTCAAATCCAAATGCAATGGGTATGAAGTCAAGGTCAACTTAATTAGGAAGAGATATTGCTCCAGTGTTGTTAAAATGGGACCAACTGATTGGATTGATTAAATCAAAAATCGATCATTGATTTGATTTTTGAGTTATAAAAAATCATTAAACAAAAAAAATTCAAAAAATCGGTAAATCAATCGGACCAAAATTTATAAAACGACGCCGTTTTAAATTTAATAAAATTAAAAAAAAATGACAGAAATTAAATCAAACTTATCGGACCAGTCGAACAACAAACTGACAAAAAAACCAGTTCAACCTCCGATTCGATTTTAACAACATTGATTGCTGCTTTTTTTTATTAATGAGCTTATTCTTAATTTTTTTTTAGAAAGTAAACTATAAATATGAATTTTTTTTATCTATAAATTTCTTAATTTTCATGTGAAAATTTACATTTAATTCGATTATAAAAATAAATTTAATATAATAGATGAAAACTGACAA